>JAODAL010004011.1:0-112500 GCA_025379985.1 Phyllomedusa bahiana
GAATCCACAAACCCCCAGCAGAACTGTCCCCCAAAACCATGGAGATGTCAAACTACCAGCCGGATTCCTTAGTCAGAATCCAGATGGTATTTTCACACTGCCAGGTGGACGCATCCTTTTGGTCAGGGAACCATAGAAACCTGTGAGCACACAAAATATCTCCTATCCAATGACTACAGTAAAATCTATTGACCAATGTATTTAGAAAAAGTCTTCATTTAACCGTTCCTTCATGTTGAAGGCTAATTTTTGTAATGAGAAAACCCCTTTAAAGGGCTTTTTCAATACTTTTTTTTTTTTACAAAAAACATGCCACCTCCCACTGTGCTAAAATAGAAAATTAACCCATTCTTACCTCTCTGATCACCACCGTTCCAGCGCTGTTGAGCTCCATTGTAACAGCCAGGTCTCTCACTGATGACGTCATGTTCATGGATCACATGATGCTGCAGCCTGTTCTCGGCAGTCACATGCTTGCATGTGAACCATGTGACCACAGAGGTTCGGGATTGGCTGCAGGATCATAATATCCATGAACGTGATGTCATCAGTGAGGGACTGGGAAGGAAACACTGGAGCTCTGGCAATGCTGGCACGTTGGTGATGGTGAAGGCAAGCATTGGTTCATTGTCTTCTTTAGCGCAGTGGAAGGTTTTTTAAAAGTCTTGGAAAACCCAGAAAAAATAGGTAATCATAGAGGAAAACTGTCGGTTGTTAATTACTAAGCCCAAGTTCACATAAGTTTTGTGCACCCCGGGACGGCTGCAATACCTTTTTTTTGCACTTTTTCATGCAACGTGTCATTTAGCAGCGCAGCGCAATCGCCATGCAATAGCCTGTGGCGCATATCTGCCTCCTATACTTTATACTTGATGCCGCATATACTCCTGAAAAGAGTTACTGTTTAATTTTTTTCGATGCTGCTAATTTTTAAAATGCTAAAAAAACGCTGGCCGGGGGTTGGCCTCCCCTGTGGGGCCGGGGGTAAAAGGGGCTCGGGGCCTGTGCCCGGGGGTATGGCCGTCGGGGCCCTTTCCTTTTTTGGGCCCCCTTCCGGGGGAATGGGCGCGGGGCCTGTCCTTATCCTCGGGGCCTGTGCCGGGTGGATGGCGGTCGGGCCGGCCGGGTTTTGGGGGCGTCGGGGCCTGTGCCGGGTGTTTGGGGCTCGGGCCGTGGCCGGTTTTATGGCGGGGGCCTGGGCCGGGGGTTTTGGCGCGCGGGGGCCCGGGGCCCGGGGGTATGGGGCTCGGGGCCTGGGCCGGTGTATGCTCGGCGCCTGGCCGTTGGTGTTATGGCCGCGTCGGCGCCTGGGCCGTGTATGAAGGCGCGTCGGCGCCTGGCGCGTGGTATTGCTCTATCTTTTTCTTGGCCGTCCTGGGGCCGGTGTATGCGGTCGGCGTCGCTGGGCCGGGTGTATGGCGCGTCGGCGCCTGGGCCGGGTGTATGGCGCGTCGTTTTAGGCATATTTTGGCGACATTTTGCCGAAATAAGCGCAAAATTCCGTTCCAAAATACGCCTGATGACTGAGACATTAAACCTTACATGACTACATAATCACCTTGGATCTGATCACTCTCCTTTCCTCCGTTTTCTTCATAGGATGACCACTCTGATTCGGCGCGGCCGACGCGGAGAAGAGGGACAGGACAAAAGGGCTGATTCTGATGACTCCAGCAAAGATAAAGATGAGGAAACCTCGGGGGACTGCAAGGACATGAGGCTGACCCTTATGGAGGAGGTGCTGCTTTTGGGACTGAAGGATAAAGAGGTACGGTTTATAAATGGTATTCTGTGCTTGTAACGTGCTATTGGTAGCAATCTGAAGCAGAGGCGTCTGGTAATCTGATGGAGGATATGGGTGTCACCATGCTCGTCAATTGCTGTCAGTGGGTGCCATGAAGCACATGGATCAGCCACAGCATAAAACCCTGCCCCAGTGTCATATACATAGGGACACCCCGTTATCCGCTGGGGTTACATTCTGGAAAAGTGTGACGGGTAACAAAACAACAGCAGAAAATAAAAAGTCCTGTCCAGTATAATGTAACAAAGCATAAAGACCATTGTAAGCGGGTACAGTAACAGATGATGCGGCTTTACGGCACCAACTAGGTGCAGTGAATAAGGGAGGGCTGCACTCACGGATATTGAATGTGATGTGATTTATCTGCAAAGCCAAATGATGGATAATGAGGTTTTTTTGCAACATTGATGGTGATGTAACTGTGAAAGGAAGGATACCGAAGCCATGGGTAACGGGGTATTAGGCTATGTTCACACGGCCTAATTGCAGCGCGTACAGTACGTGCCGCAATACGCCGTGAGCTTTGGAAGTCGTGCGGCCCCATTGTAATGAATTGTCAGCGGCACGAAACAATTGACTTGTCAATTCTCCCACCACGCGTACAATACGATCGTATTGTACGCGCGGGGAGACGACTCGTAATCCATAGCTCTCTATGAATTGCTGTAATTGCGGCGCACATTTCGCCGCGTATAAAGCGCAATACACGGCGAAATGCGCTCCAAAATACGCAACAACTTAAGCCGTGTGAACATACCCTTAGGTATGTTCAATACGATTTTGGAAAAGTTTTTGATCCCCCAAAAAAAGCGTTCAAAAGCGCTACGTAAAACGCATCCAACCCGCCGGTGGGAGTGTTTTTGCTGCAGCAGGAACGCACCATATGGTTTTAAATAGGACGTCTGCTGCGTCAAACGGATCAAGAATCGACATGACAATTCTTAGAACGGATCCTAAAGATGCATCAATAAGACACAAATAAACACACATCGGAGCTCACTCGTCTGAACGTCGAAGCATGTTTTACATTGGAAGCAAAGGAAATTGCACTGCACATTGTTAGATGAGTGGTTGAGTCCGTTTAGGGTCTGAAACAAGAATCCAAAAACGGATCCAAACATGTCGTGTGAACATGCACCTACTGTATTAGGCCGTGAGTGGACGGTCTGATCTTGATGATGATTTGTTGGAAGTAGGAAAACTGAGCCGACGTCAGGATCTGAGAGGATTTCACAAGGGTGAAATTGTGTTGGCTCTGACGACCGGGAGAGAACATCTCCAAACCAGCAGGTCTTGTGCGGTGCGCCCAATATACAGTGGTTAATGTCTACCCAAAGTGCTGCAAGGAAGGACAACTGGGGATGGAGTCATGGCGGCCCAAAGCTTATTAATGCACGTGGGAGTAGAGACTGGTCCACAGAACAGCTGATGTAGTACGAATTACCGAAGACGTTTCTAATGGTTTTGAAGCCACACTTGCCTCTCACCCAGCCAACCAGTAAGTTCTACGCTACTCTGCACTGATGAGGGGCAAATACCCTGAAACAGCTGTCTGTAGATGAACTTAACTGGTTTGGCTCAAATCCCTTTCACATTTCTAGGCTCCTGCGAGCTACATGTGAACTGAGGATAACTACATCCAATAGAGGGCGCTGTGGAGCTCCTCAGCTGTTTTCCCATAAGCCTTTGCTTTATGCGAAACAGTCAGTGAGGTCTGAATGGCAAGTAAACCCTCACACCGACCTATTTATTGGTTCCTCTCCTCGAGGAGAAATCTTTTCCCTTTCATAGAGAGGTGTCGGGATGCACAGGCTGTAGCCACAGGTTGGTTACAATGACCCCCTGTCCATCTCCAAAAGTGACTTCAGTGAACGCAGGAGAATCAGAACTGGAGCAATGGAAGCCTGGTCTGATGGATCACATTTTCCAAGGTGTGGTTGGCCGGGTGGGTAGGCTTCAATTACCCGGGAAAGAGATGCCACGTGCACTATGGGAAGCGCATGCATTGCAATGGGTAATGTTCTGCTGGGCAGCTCTCGCTCCTGGCATGATGTGGCTCTTACGGTGACCCGTACCACCTAGCCAAACATTGTACAGGGTCCATCCGTCATGGCAGGGGTTTCTGCAGCAAAATGATGCCCCCTGCAACACTGTAAGATTTGTTCAGGAATGAGAAACATGACAGAGCTCAAGGTGATGATTTGGCCTCCAAATTTTCTAGACCTTAAAGGGAATCTGTCGACTTTTTTTTTTTTTTTGACTTATTAAATCAAGCCCCTGATCCATCTTCTTTTCCTTTCAGTCGTTTTTTTTTCTTAATTGTAGATTTCTCTATTCGGCCGTCTATATATGATTGTGGGGAAGACATTCTTGCTTGCATTGCTTTAACAGCAGTCCCGAGAGATGCTTTACAGCAGCTTCATGCCATAGGATTCTTAAGACAGTTTCTGTCCCATAGACTTGTATAGGAAGTTTTCACTGTGAAGGGAAGGGGGTGAGAGCTGGACATCTCCTCTTGTGACTGGTGGATTCTGTGTTATCTGTACACAATAGTGTCTTTCAGTGTGACCCTGCTTTTACTGATAATGAGCAGACTGCTGAAAAGCTCTCTAAACAGAACAGGAAGTGTCAGAAGATTATTAGGCCTAGTGGCCAAAGTGAAAACTGCAGGACTTAAGAATTATTAAAAAAATATTGAAAGTGATCTGGAAAATTAAAAAAAAATAACCAAAAATTCCTAAAAAAAATTGTGTTTAACATTAAAATGTGAGTTAAACAATAAGTTATTTTTTGACACATACCCTTTAATTCAGGCATCGATGGGATGTGCTGGAAAACAAGGCCGCACCTTTCAACTCATAGGACTTCAAAAATTTGCTGCTAACATCTTGGTGCCAGATACCACAGGACACCTTCAGAGCTCTTGTGGAGTCCATGCCTTGATGGGTCAGCCTGGGAGGGGGGAGGCTTACATAAGGTTAGGTAACAGATTGGTAGAAAAATGTACAAGCTGAAAATCCCCACCCCTTATTGATACCTGGAGGGGGCGCCAGTAAATAGAGGTTGTCTGATGGGTTGGCCCTTTTGAAGGATAGGTTATTATTGTGTAATCGGTGATTATGTGACCCTTGGCACCCTCTTGATTGAAGTGGCCAGGGAGTTCCTATGAGACTTGGCTCATATGTCCATATGTGTGTATCTGGTTCTACAGCTCCTTCCAATTTACTATTTATATTATTAATTTTTGCTCCTAAAGATGCGCTAAGACTTTTTAGGGGATGTCTTATTTTTCCATGAACAAGAATTCACATTTATTGTTGAACAAAAATCAACCTGTATTAATATACTTTAGTGATTTCATCCCAAACATCAGCATAAGCAGCCAAACTCTGAACTGCATCAAAAAAATGCACTAGGTCTTATTTTCGGGGAAACGGTAGTGTAAATGCTGTAGACGTCATAAAAAAAAAAAAAAAAATCTGCCGTTTTGAGTATACAGCTCCTGCGCAGACCTGTGTGTTTCCACTTGTAAATATGAATACGTTCCAGCGTACTGTAAAAGCAAGACGGCTTCATTGATCTGTATAAACGAGAGATAAAACGAGTGCACAGTGTCCCACTTACGCGTTTCAAACCAATGTGGTTCTTGTTTACGGCTCTGGTTTGAAACGCGTAAGCGTTTGAATCAATTTCCTATCCCCTGCTCTTGCAAAATCTGCAAACCAGAATAGCCCATGCCCCAGCCACGGCCCAGCAACAAATCTCGATGAGCTAGTAGATAGAAGAGGCGTGCATAAGAAAGAAGCCATAGGGGATGATTTAGGCTATGTTCACACGGCTTATTTTAGGACGTATTTCAGCCCGTAGTGCGCGAATTACGGGCTGAAATCCGTCCCAGTCATTACAGTAATCCACAGTTCTCATAGAGGACTATGGATTCCGTCTCCTCTCCCTGCTCGGCGAATACGCCGAGCGGAGAGATAAGTGACATGTCAATTACTAGCGGCGAATACGGGCCACTAATAATGATAGTCTATGGGCCGCCCCCGCTCCCGCACACACGGCGTAATTGCAGGGCGAAATACGTCCCGCAATTAAACCGTGTGAACATCGCCTTAAAGGCCAACTGAAACCTGGTCTTACAATAGTTCCAGATCTGCTGAGTGAATTTAATGGGACCTTACAAATAACCCAGGTCAGGGAGTGGCCGAGAGGGCCACAGGAGCGCATTCAGATGGATTGGAGCGAGCCATAGCTTCATTTGTGACTTATATTTTTAGTTTCCATACTGTTAATAAATCCCGGTATAACCCAGTCCTATATTACTCCCTTCCCTTGGTTCGTAGCTTATCAAGAAAACTACATGCTGTAAACAAGTCGTTTTATGAATCGAAACGCGTAAGCGGGGCAGTCATTGGACATGTTTGCCACTTTACTCGCACTTTTAATGCTTTTTCGAATAAAGTAGCGACAAACTTTTTTAAAGTAAAAACTTTGATTTCTCTGTCTTTATTATATCAAGAAAATGAACCTGACTTCCAGATCAGACTCGACCGAGCTTGTTTGGAGACGCGTTGATGTGCATAGGAGTTGTATACATACAGGGACACATGTATGATCGGGTTTTTCCCCCTTTTGTGGAGTAAAATGCGCCAGGGTGAGTCGTCTATGATGTCTAATGCGCCGAATGAATGTGTTGGGGTATGTTCACACGGGGTAATTTTGGCGTGCACGTTGCATTATATTTGCGCTCTAATACGAGCGAGATGCACGCCGAAATTATGGTAATCCACAGTTCTCTTAGAGAACTATGGATTACACCTCCTCTCCCTGGGCATACAATACAATCGTATTGTATGCCTGGGGAGATAAGTAATGCATGTCTATGGGGGTGACGGACCCCCCCTCCCCCCTCTCCGTGTCGCAGGAGTATGCACCGATCAGCGCGTCTCCCAAACACCCAGTGTAAATGCAGGGCGTACTGTACGCCCCGCAATTACGCCATGTGAACGTAGCCTTAGGCGCATTGTTCGTAAGACTACACTTTCTAATGCGCCTAACATGTGGGGGCGTTTTGGGGGAACATTGCACCACACTCGTAATATTAGACACATATATGAATGTGGTTCAGCAAAACTAGGCGCATTACTGCTCGGACAGGCAGACCTATTCCAATGTGATCTGTCTGAGCCTGAGGAGTCAAAGTGGAGCTAGATTTGCCCCTAGGGTAAAAACTGTCCAATATTTCTCAACTTCCACCAGTGCAATAATAGAAAGTAATTTCTGATCATTATCAAACTATAAAATTTAATTATTTACATTTAATACAAAATGTTATCATATAAAATATATAATATCCCAAAAATATAAAAATATCTCCTATGAAATGTATTTAAAATTAATGGAATCTAAAACTAGTTTTGCATTAAATAACCCACTGATGATGATGATCAGATTTTTATATTTGACATTTTTACTACATTAAATTTGTTGCTCTTACCCTTTATTCTACATACAGCAAAAGCCAGCACAGCACCGGTATTGCTGGGACCTGTGGTCCTCCAAGCAGGATCAGTCCCATAGTTTCTATTCACTGACATTATTATTATTAAGTATTTTAGAGCGCCATTGATTCCAGGGCGCTGTACATTCGAGGGGGTTACATACATTACATAAGTCAAACGAGTACAATGACAAGTGAACAATGACAATTGGCACGACAGAGGGAGAGAGGACCCTACCCGCGAGGGCTTACAATCTACAAGGAGGGGGAAAGAGACAGGAGGTGAGGGGCAGACATGTCTGTGGAGGAAGTAGTGACAAGTTTAGTGAAGGTTATAGGCAAGCCTGAAGAAATGGGTTTTCAGGTTGCTTTTGAAGCTGGTGAAAGTGGAGGAGAGTCTTATGTGTTGGGGCAGTGAGTTCCAGAGTGTGGGTGAAGCACGGGAGAAGTCTTGGAGACGGTTGTGTGAGGAGCTGATAAGGGGAGAGCAGAGGTGAAGGTCCTGTGAGGAGCGGAGAGTGCGTGGGGGGAGATATTTGGAAATTAGGGCAGAGATGTAGGGAGGGGAGAGGTCATGGAGAGCCTTGTAGGTCATGGTTAGTAGCTTGAAATGAATTCGCTGGGCAATGGGAAGCCAGTGAAGGGATCGGCAGAGGGGAGAGGCAGAGGAGTAGCGAGGAGAGAGGTGGATAAGACGGGCAGCAGAGTTAAGGATGGTTTTTGGACAGATGAGGGTTTGCTACTGGAGATCTTAGGAAAAGGGATGTTGCAGTAGTTCTAGCGGGAGATGACTAAGGAGCATAGGACCACTCTTTGTAGTGACAGGGTCTAAGAATGAGCGATGCCGAGAGATGTTTTCAGTGGATGCGGTCAGGATGTGAGGGTTGTAGGATGATGGTTTGAAAGAGTGAGCAGAGCCCTTTCCCCAAGGCTCTGAGTGGACTGGGGGAGGGAGGAGGGTAGAGCCTTGACGGGGATAAACGTGTGCAGGGTACGAGTTGATGTGGAAAGATGATGAGACTTCTACCACTTTAGTTTAGAGCGGTAGGAATGGAGGACAGACAGTCAGGGATCTTGGACAGTAAAGAGTTGATGTCAGGGCCGGAGATGTAAAGTTGGGTATCATCAGCATATAGGTGGTACTGGAAGCCATGGGATGCTATGAGCTGACCGAGGCCAAGAGTGTAAAGAGAGAAGAGTAGTGAACCCAGGACTGACCCTTGAGGGACACCAACAGAGGGAGGCCGGGGGGAGGAGGTGGAGCGAGAATGAGAGACGCTGAAAGTCCGATCAGTGAGGTACGAGGAGATCCAGGCAAAGAGCCAAGTCCGTGATGCCGAGGGAGGAGAGGATTTGTAGCAGGAGGGAATGGTCGACAGTGTCAAAGGCAGAGGAAAGGTCCAAGAGGAGGAGCACAGAATAGTGGCATGAGGCTTTAGCAGTTACTAGGTCATTGGTGACCTTGGTTAGGGCGGTTTCGGTAGAGTGGTGGGGTCGGAAACCAGATTGTAGTGGGTCAAGAAGAGAGTTGGAGGAGAGGTGGGAGGACAGCTGAAGATAGACGTGCTGCTCGAGGAGTTTGGAAGCAAAAGGGAGCAGTGAGATGGGGCGAAAGTTGGACAGACAGGAGAGGTCAAGGGTTGTTTTTTTAAGGATTGGCGTGATAGTAGCATGTTTAAAGGCAGAAGGGAAGATGCCAGAGGTTAGTGATAGGTTGAAGAGATGGGTGAGTGCTGGGATGATAGAAGCACTGAGGTCTGGGATGAGGTGGGATGGCAGTGGATCAAGACTACAGGTAGTGAGGTTGGATTTGGACAGTAAGGAGGAGAGCTTGTCATGAGTGACCATGGGGAAGCAAGTTAAGGGGGAAGAGCAGTTTGCAAGAGTAGAGGAGGGTGGTAGGGACTGCGGGCTGAAGCTTTCTCTGATGTGGTTGACATGCTATTCTAATGACTTCTCTTATTTCCAGCCTATCTATAGCCTTTATACATGTAAGGAGCATTACTAATGCGCCTAAGTTC
This sequence comes from Phyllomedusa bahiana, assembly GCA_025379985.1. NCBI lineage: Eukaryota > Metazoa > Chordata > Amphibia > Anura > Hylidae > Phyllomedusa > Phyllomedusa bahiana. The sequence goes on from JAODAL010004011.1 coordinate 9,329, forward strand.
CATAATGCGCCAAACACACAGGCGAGGGGCGATGAACGTTAGACTCCGCTTATGAAGGCACAAGAACCGCTTTCATACATTCAGGCGCATTATACACTGAAAAGCAGATGAGAAAATGAACTAGTTTCATACACGTCTCCCAAAGTGTTAGACTATTTCTAATCAGGACTGGGTAGTTTCATTTTAAGATGCATTGAAGCAATAGTAGTGATTGCAAAAGTAAATGTACCCTCTCCTATTATTTGCCTCCCGGGGAGTCGTGACTTCTCCATGCAGCACTGGGACAGCCCTGGGTACAGACATGACGGGCATCAGCTCCTGGAGCCGTATTGCTTCATACACCTTGTCATTTTTTATTTTCCGTGTATGAGTTCTGCACCTGCTCCATCAGTCTGACCTAGGGCGAGGTGATCTGTGACCAAAGCAAACATACCTGCCGATGAGGCTCCAAACTGTGCAGGAGATGAGTCATGTCTATTGGAGCAGGTCTCCAGGATCTCCGGCTCAGTATATTGTTAGCTCCTTTTTCTCACGGCTGGTCCGGCTGTGGTTAGTTCTGTCTCTTTTGTATAGAAAAGGGAATCTCTCTCTTCTTGGGGAGAGCACCATGCGGTGTGTAGAGTTTTGAATTGCCTTTTTGCCCTCTACTAAGCATCTGCATATCGCAAGGCATTATGGGAAAGGAGCTGGGAAGCTTATGCACCCTCTATTGCAAGGGTGTCAAACTGACGGCCCTCCCAGCTGTTGGGGAAACTACAACTCCCATCATGCCCGCTGTTATAGATTATACAAATGCATGATGGGAGTTGTGGTTTCCCAACAGCTGGAGGGCCGGCAGTTTGACACCTGTGCTCTATTGGATATAAAAAATCCTCAATTTGCTTCTGACTCACTGAGTCTTCAGAAGGGATATTAGCCAAACCAGTATCACTCATCTGCACACAGCTGTTTTGGGGTTTTGCCCCTCATCAGTGCAGAGCAGAGTGTACTGGCTGGCTGAGTGGGAGGCAATGAGTGGCTCAGAAAAGGGAATATCTCTCCTTGGGGAGAGCACCATATAGGTGTGTAGAGTTTTGAATTGCCTTTTTGCCCTCTACTAAGCATCTGCGTATCACAAGGCATTATGAGAAAGGAGTTGAGATGCTCAAGCGCGCTCTATTGGATGTAACAAATCCTCAATTTGCTTTTGACCCACTGAGTCTTCAGAAAGCAGAAGGGATATTAGCGAAGCCAGTATCACTCCTCTGCATACAGCAGCCGTTTCGGGGTTTTGCCCTTCATCAGTGCAGATCAGAGTGATGCTGGGTGGGAGGCAATGAGTGGCTCAGAAAAGGGAATATCTCTCCTTGGGGGGGGGGGAGCGCCGTCTCGGCCCCTTTCCCATCATGGCTTGTGATTTGTTGTATAGGAAATTGCCTCTGATTTTTCTTGATTTGCTTGTGTAGTCACACAGTGTATACTCTGATCAGGCTAAGCTGCAGTGTAAAGCATGGGGGAAAGCCAAAATTCTGCAAAAGAGGACCTAGCAGTATTGTAGTGTCAGGGGGTCTGCAGGAGTGGGTACAAGTGACTCCCAAATTACAATGGTGGTGTCTGAGAAACAAGTAGACCAGGTGTATCTCATGATGCTCTGAAAGGGACTGTGTGAACTACACCCCACACCACGGGTGTCAAACTGCGGCCCTCCAGCTGTTGGGAAACTACAACTCCCATCATGCCCACTGTTATAGATTGTACACATGCATGATGGGAGTTGTAGTTTCCCCAACAGCTGGAGGGCCGCAGTTTGACACCCCTGCCCCACACCTTACAAAGTGCATCACATGATGTTTTTCCAGCGGTGTCAGCAGATCCTGATGGCGGAGCTGTAATCTTTGCCCGTACAGTGGAGTACTGTAGTACGTAGCCTCTGGATCTTTAATTTGCCCCAAATCTCATCAGAACTTGTAATTAAGGCCTAGTTCACACATGTGTTGGAGTTTCAATGACTCAACGACAGACGCCATGGCGGAAACCCGACGGACCCATTGTAATGAATAGGGTCCACCAGGCGCCCATTGGGAAACGGATCCCTTGACTTCCGTTCTCGCCTCTGAGACGTAAGTTCCAACAGAATCTCCAATGCAGATGTGAACCAAACTTAAAGAGAACCTGTCACAAAGGTGATGCCCCCCTTGCTGAGGACAGAACAAGCTAGTGTCAGACCTGCTGTTTCCAGCGCTGTGTCCCTTATTCTGTAAGATGCTGGAGTTTTAGAGCATTTAATGCTCGAATCTTATTCATGAGTAGGTGCTAACCCCGCCCACCAAAGGCTAGCCCCACCCACCTGGCAGTTATTCACATGTTTCTACCTATTCAAAGTAATAGGGTTATCAGTTGTGGGCGGGGCTAGCCTCAGGTGGGCAGGGTTTGACAAAAACTGACTCTGAATGACTCTTTTCTGGCTACAAACTGCAGATTTGAGCATTAAATACATGAAAACTCCAGCATCTTCCAGAATAAGGGACACAGCGCTGGAAACAGCAGGTCTGACACTGGCTTGTTCTGCCCTCCGCAAGGGAGGCATAACCTATGTGACAGGTTCTCTTTAACATGAAAATAAAGTCCTAATAGGAACCGCTGCCGTAAATCCATAGATCAAAAGATCTGCGGAAAGAAGGATTTTTATTCTAATGAGTGGAAATTGACTATAAAGGCCTCGTTCACACGGCGCCTTTGGCCGCACTTCCCGCGGCCAAACCTCGTCCTGCCCTCGCCGCATACTCGCGTCTCCTGACGCGTGTTTGCGCCGTGGGTGTGGTGGGGCGTGGTTTGAGGCACAGCTTGCGGCGAGGGTTTGCCCCCATGCAAATTTGGAAAACCGCACCGCCAGCCACAGCGACGCCCGCGGCAACACCGCGCAGCCGCCGCGCTGAGGACTCCCTGTCAAGAATTGACAGGAGAGTTCTCAAACACGCGCGGCAAGGCCGCAACCCCAAACCTGTGGCGTGTGAACAGTAACGCGGTTTCCCATATGAAACCATGTTACTAAACTGGCCGCGATTTGGACGAGGTTTTGGCTGCGGAAACCGTGTCAAATCCCGCGGCCAAATCCGTCGTGTGAACATGTCCTAAGAGTTGGTGAACCCTATTAAGCATCTTCATCTCTTGGCGCCTTAGTGAAGGGTGGTTATAAAGAGCATCTCTCGCTCTGGAGGACCTGTCCAGGCCTGTCTAACGCAGACAACGTATTGATTTAAATAGGTGTCGTATAATACTTCATTCTTCCTGTAGAGGCGCTGTAAGAAAACTTAAGGGTATTCCCATTTCATTGATTACCCTGTTTCCCCGAAAATAAGACAGTGTCTTATATTAATTTTGCTCCTAAGGACGAGCTAAGACTTATTTTTAGGGGATGTTTTATTTTTTAAGAACAAGAATTCACATTTATTATTGAACAAATGATCCATATGTATTAATATACTGCAGTGATTTCATCACAAACATCACCATAAGCAGCCAAACTCTGAATTGTATAAAAAAAATGCACTAGGTCTTATTTTCGGGGAAACAGGGTAACTTTAATCATGTAGGCAAAGGCAAGTAAATACTATAACCAAATACATTGTTCTTCTTATTTTGCTTCATATTAGCGTTGGAGCAGTTTTTTTTTTTCTCTTGCTTGTGTGCTCAAGCATCCCTAGTTTACTGACCACCGCTCTCTACTCAAGCAGTGGCCGGGATGGTGACTTCACTGCCTTATGTGTCTTGTCAACAGAACAGGAGCTTGTTTGTTTCTTATTGACAAATTTTAACACTTTAGAGCTCTGTAGCCTTTTCCACTGCTGTTAAAACCCCTCCATTACTAATGTCCTCTAGAAGGCTCAGATAGGAATAGCAGAGCTAAAATGTCAGTCACTGCTGTACCCACAGCCTGAACAGGAAATGGGAGCCTGAAGCTGTAGAACCGCCCCCATCCTCAACAGGAAGTGGGAGCCTGAGGCTGTAGAACCGCCCCACCTCAACAGGAGTGGAGCCTGAGGCTGTAGAACCGCCCCCAGCCTCAAAGAATGGGAGCCTGAGGCTGTAGAACCGCCCCCAGCCTCAACAGGAAGTGGGAGCCTGAGGCTGTAGAACCGCCCCCAGCCTCAACAGGAAGTGGGAGCCTGAGGCTGTAGAACCGCCCCCAGCCTCAACAGGAAGTGGGAGCCTGAGGCTGTAGAACCGCCCCCAGCCTCAACAGGAAGTGGGAGCCTGAGGCTGTAGAACCGCCCCCAGCCTCAACAGGAAGTGGGGGCCTGAGGCTGTAGAACCGCCTCCCAGCCTCAAGAGGAAGTGGGGGCCTGAGGCTGTAGAACCGCCTCCCAGCCTCAAGAGGAAGTGGGGGCCTGAGGCTGTAGAACCGCCTCCCAGCCTCAAGAGGGGCGAGAAAGTGGGAGCCTGAGGCTGTAAACGCCTCCCAGCCTCAAGAGAAGTGGGGCCTGAGCTGTAGAACGCCTCCCAGCCTCAAGAGGAAGTGGGAGCTGAGGCTGTAGAACCGCCTCCCAGCCTCAAGAGGAAGTGGGGGCCTGAGGCTGAGAACCGCCTCCCACCTCAAGAGGAAGTGGGGGCCTGAGGCTGTAGAACGCCTCCCAGCCTCAAGAGAAGTGGGGGGCCTGAGGCTGTAGAACCGCCTCCCAGCCTCGAGAGGAATGGGGGGCCTGAGGCTGTAGAACCGCCTCCCGCCTCGAGAGGAGTGGGGGGCCTGAGGCTGTAGAACCGCCTCCCGCCTCGAGAGAAGTGGGGGCTGAGCTGTAGACCGCCTCCCAGCCTCGAGAGGAAGTGGGGGGCCTGAGGCTGTAGAACAGCCTCCCAGCCTCGAGAGGAAGTGGGGGGCCTGAGGCTGTAGAACCGCCTCCCAGCCTCGAGAGGAGGTGGGGGGCCTGAGGCTGTAGAACTGACTCCCAGCCTCGAGAGGAGGGGGGGGGCCTGAGGCTGTAGAACCGCCACCCAGCCTCAAGAGGAAGTGGGGGGCCTGAGGCTGAAACCGCCTCCCAGCCTCGAGAGAAGTGGGGGGCCGAGGCTGTAGAACCGCCTCCCAGCCTCGAGAGGAAGTGGGGGCCTGAGCTGTAGAACCGCCTCCCAGCCTCGAGAGGAAGTGGGGGCCTGAGGCGTAAACCGCCTCCCAGCCTCGAAGGAAGTGGGGGGCCTGAGGCTGTAGAACCGCCCTCCACCTCGAGAGGAGTGGGGGGGGCCTGAGGCTGTAAACCGCCTCCCAGCCTCGAGAGGAAGGGGGGGGGGGCCTGAGGCTGAAGAACCGCCTCCCAGCCTCGAGTGGACGTGGGGGGCCTGAGGCTGTAGAACAGCCTCCCCGCCTCGCGAGGACGTGGGGGGCCTGAGGCTGTAGAAGCTGGACCCCTCCCAGCCGCGAGAGGCGGGGGGGGGCCTGAGGCTGTAGAACTGCCTCCCAGCCTCGAGAGGAGGTGGGGGGAGCCTGAGGCTGGTCATGAATAGCAATCTCTGTGAAACACGTTGGTGAGAAAACCCCCTGTAACACTGAGCCACGTTTTTCCACAGATAACAGCTGATCGCTGAAGGACACTTTGTCCCTTTGTAGTTGAAGGACCTTTCTAACCAGTAGGTATTGTCCTAAGTGAAGATCCCGTTAAAGGGGTTGTCCGGGTTTTGACAACTTGGCTGTTTTCTTCCAAAATAACATGTCCTTCCTGTCCAGTATACAGATCAGTCTCATTCACTTCAGTGGAGCTGAGCTACAAAAGCCACACAAACCACGGACAGGTGCAGGTTGTTTGGAAGAAAGCAGCCATGATGATTTTATTCCTGGACAACCCCTTTAAAATAATCTCCAGTTGGTAACAGGATTTAGATATGAGAGGAAGGAAGATATGAGAGGAAGCTGCCCTGGCCTGGCAGCTCTAGACGTACGCAGTTGATGTCTTCCTGTCTGTATATCACTGCTCAATGTAGTTCTAACTTATTTGACAAGAAACAACACAGCGCCACTCATGTCCATGTGTTTGTGCCTGGTACTGCAGCTTAGATCCAGCTATAACAAGAAGGATATGGACAGCATTGTGATGGGCAGTGAAGACCACGATGATGCGCAGGGTAAAATTTTGACTTTCTTGACGCTTGAAACCACATAGGTGTGTACCTGGCTGAAGCTGGACAGTAAGGAAGTGTGTAATGTTTTCCCCACTGTATCCTGTTTGTAAGCGCTCCTCTGACCCAGCGTGTCTGGCAGCCGCTCACACCTCTTGCTTAATATTTAACCAGACGATCACTGCCCAGTGCAGCCTTGAGAACTGCAAAAGGAGAGGAGGGCAACCAAGTGAGCTGGACAAGACCACACAAAGGCTAACAAATAAGCTGGCAGAGGGTGGTTACCCTGGGGGCAGGTACACACTTAAAGGTGTATTTTCAGATTTCATGCACTGTCTCACTTGGAGAAGTGGCCACACATGCTCTTTTAACCCCTTAAAGGGGTTGTCTCACTCCGTTGATTCATCTGACCTCAGTCCTGTTTTCTTGGTCTCATTTTGAATTCAGGGGCGTGTTTACTGGCTTCCACCAGGCTGTTGTAGACGCCAGGTCTGTAGCTATAGCAACCAGTGCTGGCAGCCTATCAGGCGAGAGATAACAGGTCTGTAGCTATAGCGACCTGAGGAGCTGATGCAGGCCACACAAGAGGGGATATCTAGGAATAGGTAGGACACTGTTAATGGACACACATTGCAAAGTGACTTGTTTTTGCAAGACCTTTAACATAAAAATCAGCAATCCTTGTAGTGAGACAACCCCTTTAATGGCCAGCTGAATTTTTTTTTTTAGTTTTTGTCTCCATGCGTTTCAACAGTTTTTAATTTTTCACTTTTTAATTTTTTCAGTGATGCAGTTGTATGAGGACTTGTTCTATGCAGGAAAAGTTGCGTTTTGGGGGGTGTAGTTTGAGTTTACATATATATAAAATTGCAGAATTTTTAAACAAGTTTTTCTGTATTTGTTTTTTAAATTATTTTTTTATACCATTCACACTAAATAACCTGTTTGATTAATTCTACAGGTTGTTACAGTCGTGTGGATAACTGTGTGGTGGTTTTTTTTTTTGTTTGTACACTATTTTTAAAACTTTTTTTTTTTTCTTCTCTACAACTCTTTTACATTTTTTTAAATCCTATTAAGAGGTAACTATTGTAATTGTTTTTCTTTGTACTCCTGTATGCTAATACATTACACAGTGTGTCAGTATGACGTGGACTGTTGTCAGGGTAACACACAATGTGCCCTGACAGCAGGCTTGCTATACAGACAAATCTAGGTCACCAAGGCTGACTGTATAGATGTTCCCCAGGCTCCATCGGGCATTGAGAATCCCAGTGACCCGATGGAGCAGAGGAGCCCCCCTTCAATTATGGTCACGGGCTGCGGCAATCAAGGGGTTAAAATGCGGGGATCAGAGGTTTCCTCTGGTTCAGAGACTGCTCTACTGTAGACACGGAGCTGTTACCTACTAACCTCCTCTGTCGCTGCCGATGGAGAACACGATCCTCCCACGGTCCAAAGAAAGTGGGCGGGTGTTAAAGGGGTGTTCCCACTCTGAACTTTGATGTCATATCGATAGCATATGCCATTAAAGTCTGATAGGTGCAGGTCACACCTCTGGGATAGGGACATATCCTGGGAACGGGCCCCCGAAAGTGTTGGCTCAAAAAGGAGATCCAGTCACACTTGCATGTGACTCTCCATTCTCCTCTATGGGATTTCCCGGTACAAGAGAACGCTGTGTTCTCTTAATTCTTTTCTATGGGAGGTCCCAGTACAGGGGAGCTCTGTGTTCTTCATTCTGTTCTATGGGAGGTCCCAGTACAGGGGAGCGCTGTGTTCTCCATTCTTTTCTATGGGAGGTCCAGTACAGGGGGGGGCCTGTGTTCTCCATTCTGTTCTATGGGAGGGGCCCAGTACAGGGGGGCGCTGTGTTCTCCATTCTGTTCTATGGGAGGTCCCAGTACGGGGGAGCGCTGTGTTCTCCATTCTGTTCTATGGGAGTTCCCAGTACGGGGGAGCGCTGTGTTCTCCCCTTCTGTTCTATGGGAGCTCCCAGTACGGGGGAGCGCTGTGTTCTCTCCATTCTTAATATGGGAGTCCCAGTACGGGACGCTGTGATCTCTCCATTCTCTCTATGGGATTTCCCGGTACGGGGGAGCGCTGTGTTCTCTTAATTCTGTCTATTGGAGTTCCCGGTACAGGGGAGCGCTGTGTTCTCCATTCTGTTCTATGGGAGCTCCCGGTACAGGGGAGCGCTGTGTTCTCTCCATTCTGTTCTATGGGAGCTCCCGGTACAGGGGAGCGCTGTGTTCTCTAAGTTATTTTCTATGGGAGGCTCCCGTACAGGGGGGCGCTGTGTTCTCCATTCTGTTCTATGGGAGTCCCGGTACAGGGGAGCGCTGTGTTCTCTCCATTCTGTTCTATGGGAGGTCCCGGTACAGGGGGGCGCTGTGTTCTCTCCATTCTGTTCTATGGGAGGTCCCAGTACAGGGGGGCGCTGTGTTCTCACCATTCTGTTATATGGGATGTCACAGTACAGGGGGGCGCTGTGTTCTCCATTCTGTTCTATGGGAGGTCACAGTACAGGGGAGCGCTGTGTTCTCCATTCTGTTCTATGGGAGGTCACAGTACAGGGGAGCGCTGTGTTCTCCATTCTGTTCTATGGGAGGTCCCAGTACAGGGGAGCATTGTGATCTCCATTCTGTTCTATGGAAGTCCCAGTACGGGGGAGCGCTGTGTTCTCTCCATTCTGTTCTATGGGAGTTCCCAGTACAGGGTAGCGCTGTGTTCTCTCCATTCTGTTATATGGGAGCCCCCCGGTACAGGGGAGCGCTGTGTTCTCTCCATTCTGTTCTATGGGAGCTCCCAGTACAGGGGAGCGCTGTGTTCTCTCCATTCTGTTCTATGGGAGCTCCCAGTACAGGGGAGCGCTGTGTTCTCTCCATTCTGTTCTATGGGAGGTCCCGGTACAGGGGAGCGCTGTGTTCTTTCCATTCTGTTCTGAGGGAGCGCTGCGTTCTCCATTCTGTTCTATGGGAGTTCCCAGTACAGGGGAGCGCTGTGTTCTCCATCCTGTTCTATGGGAGTTCCCAGTACAGGGGAGCGCTGTGTTCAACTATACTCCTAACTCCCATAGAACAGAATGGAGTCATGTGCAAGCACCACCGGCCCTCCATTCTGAGCTGATACTTGTGGGGCTTTTTCTAAGATAAGTGCGAGTCACAAAATTGGACAAGGATGAAAATTTGCTAATTAGATAAAAATCGGAAACTTTTCCTGGCTAAGACTTAGTGGTGTAATGTAACCAAACCTGCACAATATTATACCGCAGATGGAATGTTTTGCATGTGACGACCAGCTATGTATTTTCAGGTCTTTTTAGTTGCTTTTTTTTTTTTTTTAATGGTTGCGCGGTATTTGGGTGGATTATTTTAATCCCCTTTTATGACATTGTCCTATTATTAGAACTTCAATTTAATTAAGGGATTATGATAAAATAGGACTGTGTGCTCGTATGTCTGGAGGCCGCTGCTTCATTCCTTGTAATGTCGTCCAACAGGCTGAAGGCATTTGTCACTCGCAGAAAATGAGGTTGTTCTGAATGCAAATGGGTGACTCTCATAGATAAGAATGTGGGAGGGGATAACCTATATGTGATTTTATATATGTGTGTGTGTGTATGTATATATATATGTATGTATATGTGTATATATATATATGTATATGTATATATATATATATATATATATATATATATATATATATATATATATATGTATATATGTGTGTATATGTATATATACATATGTGTATATATATGTGTGTGTACATAATATAATCTAGTGTGTGTGTGTATATATAAACTGCTCACAAAAAGTTCATTTTGCTTTTGATTGAAATTTCAGGACGAATTTAAAATTTCTTGAAATTTCTTTTAATAAACCAATCTCTTCCCTTTAGATGCACTTGTCCAACTGTTCAGTGCTTTAGTACTTTTTTTCACAACTTGCTGATCGCTAACAAGGAGCTTAATGGCAGAATTCACAACAGGTGTTTGATCCCTGAATTGTCCAATACATTTAGGGGATTAATTTGAATTGGGATTTAAACAGTCCTCCTCATCTTGCCCTTCACATTGTGACATCATGAGACCAAGACAACACCTTACAATTGACCAACCGAACCTCACCAGGCTTCAAGCAGGAAGTGGCCACTGAGCTAAGGACTTGTGCACCACGGCACAGGTTTACAGTCAGTATAGCAGACCGTTTTCGGATTTGAAAGCTTGTCAGTAAACCGAATGTCCGCTTTTTTCGGTATATGGTCTCTGCCGTGTAAGGCCGTGTTCACACGGCTTATTCCCGACGGATTTGTGAGCCGTATTGAGCTCACAAATCCGCCGTGAATAAGGGGCGGGACGGGGGCGGAGCCGGAGCGCGGCGGGGGCGCCGCTCCCCGGCCCATAGACAATGCATTATCTACGGCGCATACGCGCCGTAAATAATGTGCATATCACTTTCTCCCCGCCCGGCGGATTCGCCGAGCGGGAAGGAGCGACGGATTCCACTGTTCTCTATGAGAGCAGTGGATTACCGTAATTGCTGCCGCGGCGCAAATCCGGCGCGCAGTACAGCGCCAATCCGTGGCAGAATAAGCCGTGTGAACGAGGCCTAAACGCACCTTCGGAGTGTCATCAGAAGGTTGTATCAGAGAGACTGGAATAGTCACAGAAAGGCAAAGAAGTGGATGACCTCTGGCTCCATCACTCACTGATGTGTGTATGTAGATGGATAGATATCATGAGAACCAGTTTTATGCTTGGAATTGATTTGTATAGAGTCATATAAACCCTTGGAAAAACTATGGTGGCTACATAAAAGCATTGTGCCCCTGTCTAGAAGTCGGTAGAGGCAGGTTCATCCTTACAGCCTTTAATATGGATGTAGTTTTAGACTCTACAGCCCCAAAAAGAGTAGTTCCAAGAAAGGCTGAGGAACGACTGATGGACCTGTCGGCGACAAATCCAGGATAGCCCTTTGCAGCTCAGACTTCACTAAGGAAAGGCTTGTACATTGCATAGAACAGATTTTGATGCAGTTGAGAACCACATGGAGCTGCTCCTAGGTGTGACTCTTGGTTTACAGCCACCTGGATTGGCAAGCCAAGTACCTGCAAAACCTTACGGCCAATGGTGAATAATCAATTGAGAACTTCGCAGAAGAGCATATCTGCCTGTATCTCAACTGCACCAAGGCCGTCCGATCCTACCCAAATGGTGAATGGTATTCTACATCAACCTTTCCAACCTTCTCTCGTAAACATCTTACATCTGTGTTGGAGACTCCCTCTCACGCATTGACTCCTTGCAGAAGCCGTTATGAGCCGGTGCATGTTGCTCCACAGATGCAGCACAACTGTGGGACTTCCATCATAAACAGAAGCCACAGAGCTAATGTGAACAGAGCCTAAGAGCCTGTGCAGTAAATTTAACCTTACCTTTATGGCAATGGGTAAAAGGGGTGTTCTCCCCATGCTGTTTCACACAGCCTGCTCTTCAGAGCCAGCTTTAGGCTGTGAGAGGTTCTATAGATTCAGACTTTCACTTTCTTTTCAGGCTATGGGTGGTTCTCCAACTTCAGATTTCGACCTTTTGTTCATGCTGTGTGTGGTTCTACAGCTTCAGGCTTCTATTTCCTGTTCAGGTTATGTGTGGCTTTCCAACTTCAGCTTCCTGTTCAGGTTGTGGGCGGTTCTACAGTTTCAGGCTCCCACTTCCTGTTCAGGCTGTGGGCAGTTCTACAATTTCAGGCTCCCACTTCCTGTTCAGGCTGTGGGCGGTTTTACAGCAGTGACTGACACTTCAGCTCTGCTCTTCCTAGTTGAGCCTGTTAGAGGGTCATTGGTAATAGAAGGGTTTTAAAGGGAATATGTCGCCAATTTTTTTTTTTTTTTTACTTATTAAATCAAGCCCCTGATCCATATGCTTTTCCTCTCAGTCGTTTTTATTTACTGATTGTAGATTTATAAATTCGGCCGTCTATATATGATTGTGGGGAAGACATTATTGCTTGCACTGCTTTAACAGCAGTCAGAGAGATACTTTACAGCAGCTTCATGCCCATAGGAGACTTAAGACAGTTTCTGTCCCATAGACTTGTATAGGAGAGTTTTCACTGTGAAGGGAGGGGAGAGGGGGAGCTGTGACATCTCCTCTTGTGACTGGTGGATTCTGTGTTATCTGTACACAATGGTGTCTCCTTTCAGTGTGACCCTGCTTTTACTGATAATGAGCAGACACTGCTGAAAAGCTCTCTAAACAGAACAGGAAGTGTCAGACGATTATTAGGCCTAGTGGCCAAAGTGAGAACTGCAGGACTTAAGAATTATTAAAAAAAATATTGAAAGTGATCTGAAGAATTAAAACAACCAAAAATTCCTACAAAATGTGTTTAACATAAAAATGTGAGTTAAACAATAAAGTCATTTTTTGATGACACATTCAGAAGGCTATAGAGCTCTAGAACAGAGTTTGTTAGTAAGAAAGATAAGCTTCCGTGCTGTTGATAAGACACAGCAGGAAGTGGCATCACTAAGATTGCAGAGAGAGGTGGTTGGTAACCTAGGGAAGCTTGTGTACACAAGAAGGAGATAAGCACTGTTCTACTGCTAAAAGAAATCAAAATCAGAACAGCAGTGTATTTGGAAATAGTCTTTATTTACCTTTGCCTACATGTATAAATATCAAAGAGATGGGGCTATCCCTTTAACCAAGAATACTATCGGGATATGTTCACACAACGTATTTTCAGGCTTTTATCTGGGGTGTATTTCACAGCAGAATGCACCCTAAAATAAGCTTCAAACGATGTAGAAAGACACCTCTCATTGATTCCGGTGTAACATACGGACAATTCTACGCTCGTAAATTTAAGTGCCCTATCAATTTTTGAGGCATATTTGCGCAAGTAAATTCCTTAAAATACGTTCCACACTTTTCAAAAATATGCCTCTTATCAGATGTTTTTTTAAAGTTGATTTTGGAGAGTAAATTTACTCTTCCAAATACGTTGTGTGAACATACCCTCAGATGAATATATAGAAAATGAAAAAAAAAGAGAGGGCGCTCTATGTGAAAGTACGTCAGGAAATTCAATAAAAGTAAAATATGCAAGGTGCTCACCTGATGGCGTTGTGCTTATATTGTAGAGGCACAACGCTCATAAAACCTTTTTGGCTTAATTAAGCCCAAAGACAGCAGCCACGTAGTCCAAAACCCCTGGTATTGGAAGACCTCGAGGGACGATAATGAACCATAAGGCCGTGTTCACACGGCTTATTCACGGCGGATTTGTGCGCCGTATTGAGCGCACAAATCCGCCGGGAATAAGGGGCGGGACGGGGGCGGGGGCGGAGCGCGGCGGGGGCGCCGCTCCCGGCCCCATAGACAATGCATTGTTTACGGCACGTCCGCGCCGCAAATAATGTGCATGTCACTTTCTCCCCCGCGGCGGATTTGCCGAGCGGGGAGGGCGACGGAATCCACTGTTCTCTATGAGAGCAGTGGATTACCGTAATGACTCCGACGGATTGGCGCCGTATTGAAGCGCAAATCCAGCGCGGAATACGCCGCCAATCCGTCGGCAAATAAGCCGTGTGAACGGGGCCTAAAACAAAAAATAGGACCGGGCGCTCGTCCGCAGCATTTTGTTTTATGGTTCATTACCCTCAGATGAAGGCTTCTTGATGTCAAGGCAAATGTGGAGCAAAGTTTCCCTCTAAAAAATGGAAATTGTAAGAAACCTTCCAAAATGTGTAAAAATTGAACCTGTTTGGCATATGTGGCCAGGTGGCGTGGTCCTTTGCAACTGTTTTACCCATATCAAGACCTTAAAGTTTACCATAAAATATAGGCAATGTTTGGCCTTACACAGGGGCGTTGTCCTCTGCAGAGTGTTGGTAAAGGCATGCGAGGCCTTCTCGGAGTGCACTGGTGCCATGCTTCCAGTCTATCTGGATTGACTGTGGTTGTGGTGCGCCTCCAGCGTCTAGACAGTCTTTTCCGTTGGGTTGTTGGGCAGCACGGCCTTAGGAACCAGTCTCTCGACAAGTTCGATAGAATTTCAACCACGTCTTTGAGCGTTCAGGAATGCAGCGTCGTTGTTCTTGTCAAAACAATGGAAACTTTGATGGAACTATATACCATGTTTTAAAGGGGATGTATCGCTTCTTCAGTTGGGCTGTTCTCTTGAAGCGTGATGCTCTCACTTCCTGAAATCCAGGGGCGTTTCTTCCCCTCCCAGCTGGGTGTTTCTTAACTGAAGGGGATGACATCATCCCCTCTTCACTATTCATGCTGGCTCCAGTGTGTCCCCCCTCCCCCACCCCTCTCCACATATCACTGTCCTCTCCCTATGCAGACTTATTTTGTAAGAGCTGTTTACATACCTGCATTCAGTCTAAACAGTCTTCTATGAACTCAGCACTGATCTCTCACAGCTGGAGGTTTGCTACAGTTGAATCCATCCAGAACACAGATCCGTCTCCCTTCATGTTTACATAAGGCACCGACACACAATTCTGCTGTTTTCTGATTGTAGCAGTAGCTGCAGTGTCATTGTTGAGCAGTTAGCTGTATAGAGTGAAATTTTTGTCGGCCCCTTACACGCAGGAGCATTAAGGCATCGTGGCAAATTTCTGTTGCTTTCTGATTTTAGAGACAGCTGCAGTGTCGATGAGGAGGCAGCTGTATAGAGTGAAATTGTTGTCGGCCCCTAATTCTGAGTGAGAGGCAGGAATGCAAGCTCCGTGAATACGCAACAGAACAGAATGTAAATTATTAGAGCCCCCAGCTAATGAAATGCAAGGAGGAGGGATCCGACTTTCCGGTTTGTTTGCAGAAACAGAAGATAAGGAAAACCGTGTATACAAGACAGCTTTGCTAATGACATCTAATTGCAAAGTTGTTTTTCACTGTCCCCTTATTCTGAAGACCATGTAATGAAATGATAAAACCCCTTTAATTTAGTGGCGTCTGTCATGTGATGACTAGGTGACTGGGGTAGATAATTTCCAAAATGGCAGGTCTTACGGAGTGTTCCCAGTGTATATCCAAGCAGGGACAACCTGGGAACCAGCAGCAGGCTCAGGGGAGTGAAGGCTAGCCCAACTGGTCCGGTCGCACAGAAGACGAGTCCAGTTTTGGTTCCATAATGGAGACCTATAAAGCATTAGGCAGGTCATTTTAAAGGAGTTGCCCGCCACAGTTTTTCTTTTTTCTTCCATAGTAGTGCCCATTTAAAAAAAAATTTTTAAAAAATTGCACTCCCCTCTCTCCTCACCTCTGTTCCAGTACTTTACCATCATAGGTCTCTCTGGTTTTCAGTTTTCTTCTTCTGGATAGGGGCATCACAGCAGCAGACGCTGTCTGATTTGGCTGCTGTGCCACTGCATGGCGTCACTGTTCAGAAGTGAGATGCCCAACCAGTGAAGTCGGGTAGTGCCATGTGTCCACTGCAGCGGTGAAGTCCCTGCCCGAAAGAAGAAAACTGAAGGCCGAAGACGACGCAGCGTCATACAACTTTTTCTATTTTAAATGGGCACCACTATGGTGAATACATATTCACAGTCAGATAAGGCTTTAATTTTTGGGACAAATTAACAGTTATCTAACAAGGAGGACAACCCCTTTCATGTTATGACTCATAGGGCATATATTTTGTGCCCCGAGGTTATCTTCAAAACGTTTCCTCTGGATGGTGGCCGATAATTGAAAGTATCAGTGCCACGAATGGGGAACCAACAGTGCGGAGGGCCTGGTAGGTTTGATGTTGTGTGTTTTGGACCTCTAGTTAAACTAATAAGGCTCCGTATCCGAATCCTTGAAATACTCGTCTAAAACCAAAAGTCAAATCATCCCCATTGACCTCAATAGAAACTATTGCTTGTAGTTCATACAACGCTGTTTCCTCTGCTGGTTTTTAAGAGTTGAAAAAAAAACTTGGAACGTTGTTGTTCTTCTGTCTTATTCCACGTGTGGATCCTCAACCAAAACCCCATAGACATGAATGGGACTTGTTTTCAGACTACACAGTGGATCTGGAAAGTATTCAGACCACATTTTTCTCTCTGTTTCATTGCAGCCATTTGGTAAGATCAAAAAAGTAAATTTGTTTTTGATGATTAAGGCACACTCTGCCCCCTCCCCATCTTGAAAGGAAAAAAAACAGAAATGTAGATATTTTTGCAAATGTATTAAACAAGAAAAACTGAACTATCACATGGTCATAAGTATTCAGACCCTTTGCTCAGTATTGAGTAGAAGCACCTTTTGAGCTAGTACAACCATGAGTCTTCTTGGGAATGATGCAACAAGTTTTTCACCCCTGGATTTGGGGATCCTCGGCCATTCTTCCTTGCAGATCCTCTACAGTTCCCTCAGGTTGGATGGTGAACGTTGGTGGACGCCATTTTCATGTCTCTCCAGAGATGCTCTATTGGGTTTAGGTTAGGGCTCTGGCTGGGCCGGTCAAGAATGGTCACAGAATTGTTCTGAAGGCACTGCTTTGTTATTTTAGCTGTGTGCTTAGGGCCATTGTCTTGTTGGGAGAAGAACCTTCGGCCCAGTCTGAGGTCCAGAGCGTCTGGAAGAGGTTTTCATCCAGGAGATCTCTGTACTTGGCCGCATTCATCTTTCCTTCAATTGCAACCAGTCGTCCTGTCACTGCAGCTGAAAACACCCCATAGCATGATGCTGCCACCACCATGTGTCACTGATGGGATTGTATTGGGCAGGTGATGAGCAGGGCCTGGTTTTCTCCACCGCTTACAATTAACACCAAAAAGTCTCATCAGAGCAGAGAATCTTATTTCTCATAGTCTGGGATCCTTCTTGTGTTTTTCTGCAGACTGTATGCGGCTTTCCTATGTCTTGCACTGAGGAGAGGCTTCCATCTGCGGCTTTCCTATGTCTTGCACTGAGGAGAGGCTTCCGTCTGCGGCTTTCCTAGGTCTTGCACTGAGTAGAGGCTTCGTTGCGGCTTTCCTATGTCTTGCACTGAGGAGAGGCTTCCGTCTGCGGCTTTCCTATGTCTTGCACTGAGGAGAGGCTTCCGTCTGCGGCTTTCCTATGTCTTGCACTGAGGAGAGGCTTCCGTCGGCCGCACTCTGCCATAAAGCCCCGACTGCTGGAGGCTGCAGTGATCGGTGACTTTGTGGCACTTTCTCCCATCTCCCTCCTGCATCTCTGGAGCTCAGCCACAGTGATCTTGGGGTTCTTCTTTACCTCTCTCACCAAGGCTCTTCTCCCATGATTGCTTAGTTTGGCTGGACGGCCGGGTCGAGGAAGAGTTGTGGTCGTCCCAAACTTCTTCCATTTAAGGATTATGGAGGCCACTGTGCTCTTAGGAACCTTGAGTGCTACAGAAATTCTTTTGTAACCTTGACCAGATCTGTGCCTTGCCACAATTCTGTCTCTGACCTCCTTGGGTGGTTCCTTAGACCCCATGATTATCATGTGTTTTGACATGCACTGTGAGCTGTGATGTCTTATATAGACAGGTGTGAGCCTTTCCTAATCAAGTCCAATCAGTTTAATTAAACACAGCTGGACTCCAATGAAGGGGTAGAACCATCTCAAGGAGGATCAGAAGGAAATGGACAGCATGTGAGTTAAATATGAGTGTCACAGCAGAGTCTGAATACTTATGACCATGTGCTATTTCAGTTTTCCTTGTTTAATACATTTTCAAAAATATCTACATTTCTGTTTTACCTTTCAAGATGGGGAGGGGGGGGGAGGTGCAGAGTGTACATTAATGAGCCAAAAAATGAACTTTTTGATCTTACCAAATGGCTGCAATGAAGCAAAGAGTGAAAAAATTAAGGTGTCTGAATACTTTCCGTACCCACTGCAAAATCCAGAAGAATCCGCCAGATAAAAACCCAGCTAAAATCCACATGAAATACTCGTTGAAAACCACGTTGTCTGCTGCAGTTTTCAACTCTAGAATCGGACGAGTACACTCTACTCGTTATGTGAATGTGCCCTAAATTGCGTGAACTTCATGGATGTGAATTGAAGCTTATCTTCTAACCATGCATAGAAAGGAAGAAGAGGAAAAAGTGTTGGACATGCTCATAAGCCGAATAATGAAATCTATCTTCATTGTATCCAAAAAAAAAGCTTTAAAAGGTTATGGCCATCCCCACGGCACTGGTTTTCAGTCTGATTTACAGATGGTTTTCAGATTTGAAAACCCATTGTCAAACTTTTACATTGACTTAAATAGCACAGCCATGCAGCAGTCCCCACTGAACGGATTTTCTGCCGGACGTTTTTTTTACACCGCCACTGTAGCAAAAAACTTGGAACATGTTCATTCTTCTGCCCGGTTTTCGGGCAGAACATGAACAGTTCAATGTGAATGGGGACAGGTGAGTCTGCAAACCATGGCCAGAAGCCATCCTCCTTTCCGTAGAGAAAAAAACGCCGAAATACCGACTAGCATTTTGTCATTACCGTGTGACTGCCCCCTATGTCTACACAGCACTGGTTTTTTGGTCGGATTTTTAAAGGGGTTTTGCCACGATGAAATGTTGTCGTCGGATCCTCCAAAATGGGTATTTAATCACTTTTCTAAATATATGTGATTAAAAAAAGTGAAGCCTGTGAGAGCTACAGCTTTCTTTACATGCCCTTAGTTACTTAAAAGTTTACATTAGACAAGACCAAGAGAGCTGAAAGGAGCTGATCTGGCTGCACTTGCGTGTTTGCACTTCCTATCTGATGACAGGGAACATGAACGAGCTTTTAAGGGACTGGGGAGAAATGTGCAGTGTACGAGTCTGTCTGCTGTATAGAGAATCCACTGTTGTAATGTTATTATTTGAGTAAACTTTTGAGACGCTCCCTTCTTCCTCACACTCTGCTCACCCCCTCCCTCTCACTCCTGCAGCATTCATGACTCAGCATGATTAGTTTATATTCTCCCCTGAGCTGATAAGGAGGTGAGGAACTCACTTCGTGGCAAAACCCCTTTAAGTAGATTCAGTATTAAGAATCCACCGAAAATCCAACTGTAACCGGTGCCCCATAGATCGCAATAGAAAATCCGAGCTGTAATCTACACAGCACAGATTTTTATTTTTTTTTCTGGTTGGTTTGGAAATCCGACGGATTTTCACACCTGTCCGATCATCCGGCCAGATTGCCGTCGGATTTCCGTACATTCAATGTACTGGGCCGACGGCAAATCCAAAAACTGACCGGTTTTCAGCACAAACCTGCACCAAAAACTGCACTCCGGCGATGTTAAAATGCCGTCGGATTCCTCACAAAGGTAGGTGTACCAATGGGGGAAGAAGAGCTGAGAGCCCTACACATATCCCCTACATAGGCGTCATCAGGGTTATACCTGTATGTAGTGTGGGGCTTTCAGCACAGACACCACTCCTAGCTTTTTGTGGGATTTATGCACTCCTTCACATTTGGCATACTTTGCCACTTTCGAGTGTTTGGTCAGGTGGGATTATTTTGTGTGCTGATTTTTTTTGGGGGGTGCACATTTTTACTTGTATATGTACCGTATGCATTGATTTCTTGGTGCTGGAGCTTTGGCCATATTCGGGTACTTGTGACTGTTGGTTACTTTGTTACCTTTAGATAATTTTTGTGTTTTTAAGCTTTTTTTTGTGTTGCTTTAGTATTGGATACAATAATACATTTCATTATTCAGCTCAATTGCATTTGTGACCCTTTTTCCCCTCTTCCTTTGCGTTTGTTCTCATGTTTGTTCAGGTACTGCACATTTTTGAGCTTTTACCCGTGCCCGTCTAGTAGCTCTGCATTATTACAAAGCCATGTATGACCCTTATGGATTTCAATCAATGATGCTGGACAAGGACGTAGTTAGTCAAACTTAAAGGAGGTTTCTTACCAAAATGATTGGCTTTTAACATGTAGGGAAAGGCAAGTGAAGGCTATTACCAAAAACCTTGCTCTTTTGATTTTGCTTTGGTCGGGAGAAAAGAAGATTTTATCTCCTATTCGAGTACACAAATTTCTCTTGGTCAATGGCCTCCTCTGTCTCTTATCTGATTGATCCAAGCTGCCGTCGCTCAGTTTGACCAATGTGAGTCACTCCCTGCAGAGTTTATTTACTTAACTTAATGACGAGCTTTCACCCTTTAGCGCTGTGTAGCCTTGTGTACTACATTTTGTAACTCTTCTGATACATGTCACTGTAACAGGAATAGCTACAAATGGCAGAGCTGATATATCAATCACTGCTATAGAACCACCCACAGCCTGACCAGGAAGTGTGAGTCTGAAGCTGCCGGCGGCTCTGTGAAACAGCATGGTAAGAAAACCCCTTTAAGAGTGTTCTCCGAAAGACATTAGGAGGAACAGTAACAAGGAAATGATATAAAACAGAATATCCGTTTACTCTCCCACAACCTCGCCCTATAGGAGGCATTTCAGAATTGTATCTCCCGTAGCCAGGGGGAGATGCTCTGTGATAAGTGCCCAGCCTACCTTACGTATTTCTATTGTATATGTGCGTCAAAGCTGCCGCACAGGTAAGACCAGTACAGCTAGATCTGTCATGGCAAAGGTTAGAGGTCTTACTGTATAGTATTTGTCTTTTTCCCCGGACCCACAATTGGGAGCATTCGTTTTGTTGCCCTGTCTTAATACTTCTATTCTTTTTAATCCTATACATTGCGGCTCCTTATCTTGCAATATTATCCATGTTATCGGGCCTTTCCTGTTCATGTGGAAAATATGACACCGTAAAACTGGGTGTGGGTGGCGGAGATGCTTGTAAATGAATTGGTATTTGCAGCCAACACGGTGCTTTTGTTGGGAGCCTATTTGTGCGGTGGCCAAAGGTTTTCTGTTCAAGGTGTCTTCCTTCCAAAGATTTTTTTTGTGACATATTAACTAGAAACGCAATGAAAATCAGATTAGTGGGGCTCTGACAATGATCCTCCGTATGGGGGTCGACTGTTACCATTCATGGTGGAGCAGTGAGCATTCTATCCAGTATATACACTCACCGGCCACTTTATTAGGTACACCATGCTAGTAATGGGTTGGACCCCCTTTTGCCTTCAGAACTGCCTCAATTCTTCGTGGCATAGATTCCACAAGGTGTTGCAACGATGCTCAATTGGTACCAAGGGGCCCAAAGAGTGCCAAGAAAATATTCCCCACACCATGACACCACCACCACCAGCCTGAACCGTTGATACAAGGCAGGATGGATCCATGCTTTCATGTTGTTGAGCAAAATTCTGACCCTACCATCCGAATGTCACAGCAGAAATCGAGACTCATCAGACCAGGAACGTTTTTCCAATCTTCTACTGTCCAATTTCGATGAGCTTGGGCAAATTGGAGCCTCAGTTTCCTGTTCTTAGCTGAAAGGAGTGGCACCCGGTGTGGTCTTCTGCTGCTGTAGCCCATCTGCCTCAAAGTTCGCCGTACTGTGCGTTCAGAGATGCTCTTCTGCCTACCTTGGTTGTAACGGGTGGCTATTTGAGTCACTGTTGCCTTTCTATCAGCTCGAACCAGTCTGCCCATTCTCCTTTGACCTCTGCCATCAACAAGGCATTTCAAGGACTGCCGCTCACTGGATGTTTTTTCTTTTTCGGACCATTCTCTGTAAACCCTAGAGATGGTTGTGCGTGAAAATCCCAGGAGATCAGCAGTTTCTGAAATACTCAGACCAGCCCTTCTGGCACCAACAACCATGCCACGTTCAAAGGCACTCAAATCACCTTTCTTCCCCATACTGATGCTCGTTTGAACTGCAGGAGATTGTCTTGACCATGTCTACATGCCTAAATGCACGGAGTTGCCGCCATGTGATTGGCTGATTAGAAATTAAGTGTTAACAAGCAGTTGGACAGGTGTACCTAATAAAGTGGCCGGTGAGTGTATGTCATAAGACTGGTGGTATAACTCTGTAAAATGGGCATTCCCATTGTGGTGTATCAAGAGGGGTCCACATTTGAGCACAGACCTTTCCACTGCAGTAAATTGTAGTAATGGAAAGAACCAAACAACTTTCAGCAACTCCAAAAAACCTTCGTAGAGAGAGGGGATACATGACTTGGGGGCCCCCCGGCGCGACCCCCGACTTGGCCGTCTTCTATTGATCTATAGGGGTCACAGGACACTTGTTCTTCCTAGTTTTGGATATTCTATAAAGAAAATTTCTGTAAAGGAAATAATTTCAGTTCTGTTGACCAGTACACCTCCCGTCATGTGTGTGGGTCTTCATGCTTCTTCTTGGTATGTGCCCGTGTATCCTTACATCTTTTTACCGGGTATCCTTTTCCATTAGTCGTCTTTTGTATTTCTGTATAAGTGTGGGCACCTCAAACTCGCGGGCTGAACTGCAATGAATATCTTTGTGGCGCAACAATTGCATAGCTTAAAGGAGTGTACCAAGAAAATTTAAAAGTCCCTACGTCCTCCTACTGTGCTAAAGTAGAAAATGATCCCATACTGACCTCTCCCATCACCACCATTCCGGTGCTGCCAGAGCTCCTGTGTCCCCTCCCCTGGTCCCTCTCTGATGACAGCACATTCATGGATCACATGATCTGCAACCCATCTCTGGCCTCAGCAGTCACATGCCTGCGTGTACAGGTCAGTGATTGGCTGGAGCGTCAGGTGATCCATGAACGTGATGTCATCAGTGAGGGACCAGGGGAGGGACACTGGAGCTCTGTAAGGGACTGGGGTTTACACCGGAGCTCTGGCAGCGCTGGAATGGTGGTGATGGGAGAGGCAAGTATGGGGTGATTTAATAGGTTGGTGCGGGGGGAGTAGGTTGGGAGGTTTTTTAGAAGTCTTGGAAAACCTCTTATTTTAAAAAGTTGTAAAATGCCCGATTTGGGCGCGGGTTAGTTCCAGATCAATGACCGCATCTTTCTTGCTGGAGCGGATCTGTCAAGGATCTTCTCCAAAGAATGAACATGTCTGTTTTTTTTTTTTTTCCCCCCTGCACCACTGATTTGAAATCCAGTGTGGAAAACAGGGCGGTGGAGTCGGAGCCGGAGCTTATTTTGCAGGAGTCGAAGTCGTCATAAAATGCACCGTCTCCCAAAATATATAATTAGTTGGTCCAGTTCATTCGATGCAAAGAGCAAGAGGAATTGGGTCCGGCCAGTGCTACTGCTCCCATATCTTCAGCCTCATCACATGAGGAGTGTAATTGATGACATGGAGCAGGCAAAGCGCTGCCCCAGGGGAAAAGATTCTGCTCCCAGGGCAAACAGATTTCAGCAAAATTTTTCACCTGTTTTCAAAGAAGTAGAAGAGTTCAACCATTCATCAGAACTGACTGTGGCTGAGGCAATTCCTTTATACCCTGACATTGTTAGAGATGTTGCCCCTGTGGTCACTGCTTTGCCCCCAACCCAAGTTAGTGTAGAGAGGCCGTTCTCTAGCCTGGAAATAATGAGATCAGATGTGAGGTCATGTATGCAGGATCTGATGGAGGCAATGCTATTTCTCAGAACAAATTCAGAGACTCCACAAATGTTCCTGCCGGGTTTTGCATTTTTACAATTTTTTTTTGTGTTCTAAAGTCGTATCCAATAAATATATTTTACACTGACAAGCAAAATGGTAACAATGTTTTGAACTTGTGACTTTCAGGCTCCTTATCTCACCATCCACTACAGCTTTGTACATGAGGCTACTGTAATTTTATATAGTCATCTTACCTATCTTATACATAAATTTGACTTGCAAGTATTTAGCATCTGCTTAGTTCTGCAGGTTCTTTCCTGTAACTGCATTGTTACTGTTTTGCTCCTAAAAATCAAAATGTTGATTTTTCTTATTTTGTTAGTGTTTGGGAAATCCCCTTTTGGTTTTCATCACTGCCTGAATCCTTCTGGGCTCTGAATCCGATTCGAGCATATCTTGACCAAAATCTGATCCCAGGTCTCTTCTACACATTCCCAATGTTGGTGCAGACTGGGCTTGGATACAAATACAGCTTTTTCTTCAACTCTATCCACAAATGTTCAAAAGATCAAAACATTGTTACCCTTTTGCTTGTCAGTGTCTGTTCTACCTAAATAGCTTGATTATTGTATCATAAGGTGATAAACAGCCTGATGTTACCATTTTACTACAGTAAAGTTATCACTTAAACATGCGCCCTGTATGAGGGAGTCGGAGGTTTGGCTTGCCGACTCCACAGCCCTGGTGGAAAATCCACGCTATGAACAACAACGTGAAGTGTTGATCCAAATGATTGGTCGCCACATTACACAAGGATATAATACGGAATCCAACATGAAATTCCTCGATAAGATCTGTCGTGTAAACTCGCCCTTCTTATCGACTGCCGAAATCTTCGCTGCTATTGGTGGGGGAAGGAGTCTTACAGCCTTTCACTTGGGTCAGTTTTGAAAGTGATGACGGCGAACAAGATTTCTCCCAAATTTGGTAGCAGAGAAGAGATGACAAATGTCGGGAAGAAAACACTAATGTTACTGTTGGTCTTGTTTTTTATACTGGACTTTTAGAAGTAAACTGACTTTTCTATACAAATTAAATTTTTTCCCCCAGCCCACATCATGTTAAACATCTTTGCTTTGGCCCATGTCGTTGAGTTTGAGATCCCTGTATTAAAATATAACCCAAAGGGAGCAGTTCTAACCTAAGGAGCTTGCATTGTAGGACAAATGGTGATGAAAGTGTACAGGGTTGTCGTTAGGCTTAGCAGAGATGCAGTGACATCCGTCTGCTCCAGGGCCCCATACACAGTAGGGTTAGCAGAGGTGCAGTGACATCCGTCTGCTCCGGGGCCCCATACACAGTAGGGTTAGCAGAGATGCAGTGACATCCGTCTGCTCCAGGGCCCCATACACAGTAGGGTTAGCAGAGATGCAGTGACATCCGTCTGCTCTGGGGCCCCATACACAGTAGGGTTAGCAGAGGTGCAGTGACATCCGTCTTTCGCCGGGGCCCCATACACAGTAGGGTTAGCAGAGGTGCAGTGACATCCGTCTGCTCTGGGGCCCCATACACAATAGGGTTAGCAGAGGTGCAGTGACATCCGTCTGTTCTGGGGCCCCATACGCAGTAGGGTTAGCAGAGGTGCAGTGACATCCGTCTGATCCTGGGCCCCATACCCAGTAGGGTTAGCAGAGTTGCAGTGACATCCGTCTGCTCCGAGGTCCCATACACAGAAGGTTTGGCAGAGGTGCAGTGACATCCGTCTGCTCCAGGGCCCCATACGAAGTAGGGTTAGCAGAGGTGCAGTGACATCCGTCTGCTCCTGGGACCCATACGCAGTAGGGTTAGCAGAGGTGCAGTGACATCCGTCTGCTCCTGGGACCCATACGCAGTAGGGTTAGCAGAGGTGCAGTGACATCCGTCTGCTCCAGGGCCCATACACAGGGTTAGCAGAGGTGCAGTGACATCCGTCTGCTCCAGGGCCCCATACACAGGGTTAGCAGAGGTGCAGTGACATCCGTCTGCTCTGGGCCTCATACACAGTAGGGTTAGCAGAGGTGCAGTAAAATCCGTCTGCTCCAGGGCCCCATACACAGTAGGGTTAGCAGAGGTGCAGTGACATCCGTCTGCTCCATGGCCCCATACACAGGGTTAGCAGAGGTGCAGTGACATCTGTCTGCTCCTGGGCCCCATACACAGTAGGGTTAGCAGAGGTGCAGTGACATCCGTCTGCTCCTGGGTCCCATACACAGTAGGGTTAGCAGAGGTGCAGTGACATCCGTCTGCTCCTGGGTCCCATACACAGTAGGGTTAGCAGAGGTGCAGTGACATCCGTCTGCTCTGGGCCCCATACAGAGTAGGGTTAGCAGAGGTGCAGTGACATCCGTCTGCTCCAGGGCCTCATACACACTAGGGTTAGCAGTGGTGAAGTGAAATCCGTCTGCTCAGGGCCACGTGGAGAGTAGGGGTAGCAGTGGTGCAGTGACATCGGTCTGCTCCAGGGCCCCATAAAACAGTTAGGGTTAGCAGAGGTGCAGGGACACCCGTCTGCTCCGGGGCTCCGTACTCAGTAGGGTTAGCAGAGGTGCAGTGACATCTATCTGGTTTGGGGTCTTGTACACAGGATTTGCTGTTGTGTTGGACACACATCTGGTCGCCCTGGATCATTTCGGCGGTGAGCTGCTCCCCTGTAGCATGCCCTCTGCCCGTGCACACCTTCGTAGCCACCGTCCACCCCTCACATCTGTGGCACATGGTGCTCCATAGTCTCCACGTCTCTTATTCACATTGGTGCCATTTATGATCCTTTCACCACAGCAGCCGCCAACTGTTTCCGAACTACGCAGTTTTAGAAATACCCCCGCCCTTGGCCTGAAATCCGATAATCGTCCATTTTTGCAACTCTGATAAATTGCCTCATTAATCTATGACAGCAGTGACGGGATATATGAGCAGACGGCCTATATACCCGCCAAGCCAGCGCCACCCACGTGACTTCCTTCATGAGCTGCTGACATGCAAAGTAGAAAATAGTCATAATAATGGGATTGGACTGTGTATATTTGAATACTTTGGTTATATGCCCCTCCAGGGGTCATGAATTGTGCTGGTTGTTTAGTAACCTGCATGGCGTTCGTTTTCCGAGTCGATGTTGCAGGGTGACGCACTTGGCACCTGCCAGTGCAGGACAATTGTTTTAGTATTTGAGCTCAGAGTTCATCCCGGAAGTGGCGTCTCCCTGCGCGGCACACCCAGGCTGGAGAATGCTCCGTCCCCCTGACAGCCCCAGGGGGTTATTACCACCAGTCTGTGAACCCCTCCCTGCGCAGCCTGCGACCCTACTGAGATGAAGAACGTGTTGGTATTATGCCAGATTTACACCAGATTTAAAGGGAATCTATCTAAAAAGTTTTTTTTTTTTTACTTATTAAAGAGTTTGTCTCACTACAAGGATTGCTGCTTTTTATGTTAAAGATCTTGCAAAAACAAGTCTTTCAATAGTTCATTACAGTGTCCTACCTATTCCTAATATCCCTTCTTTTTGGGGCAGCGTCAACCTCCTCAGTCGCTAATCTTCAACCTGTTTTGATCTCTCGATAGCTGCCAGCCGGTTCTATAGCTACAACCTATTTGATCGTCTCCTGATAGCTGCCTAGCACTGGTGCTATAGCTACAGACCTATTTGATCTCTCCTGATAGGCTGCCAGCATTGGTTGCTATAGCTACAGACCTGGCTTCTATTGCAGCCTAGTAGAAGCCAGTAAACGCGCCCCGAGTTCAAAATGAAACCAAGAAAACAGGACTGAGGTAAGATGAATTAGTGTAGTGGGACAACCCCTTTAAAAAACAGACACTGATCCATAGGAGCCTGTGAACAGGAGCAGACACATTGACTCCTATAGGAGAGTTTTCTAGGCTCTGTGACTTGGGAAGAAGTCAGTGTGCAGGGAGGGGGGAGCTGTGACCTCTCCTATTGTGACTGGTGGATCCTGTTTTATCTATACATATTTGGGTCACTTAATCCGTGAAATAAAAGCAACCGTAGTTCATATAGGACCGTGTTTGCTCAATCGATCCCTACAGGGCTGCAGCAGCTACGTGGTGGCATCTTTTGTGGTACCTTTTTTCATAGTACCCTGATGAATACCTCCAAAACAGGGGCTAATAGATCAGTTGCAGTTAAAAGGGTTGTCTCACTACATTGATTCATCTTACCTCCTCCTGTTTTCTTGGTTTTCATTTTGAATTCAGGGGTGTGTTTACTGGCTTCCACTAGGCTGCAGTAGAAGCCAGGTCTGTAGCTATAGCAACCAGTGCTGGCAGCCTATCAGGAGAGATTGAACAGGTCTGTAGCTATAGTGACCTGAGGAGCTGATGCAGCCCATACAAGAGGGGATATCTAGGAATAGGTAGGACACTGTTAATGGACATATATTGCAAAGTGACCTTGTTTTTGCAAAATCTTTAACATAAAAAGCAGCGATACTTGTAGTGAGACAACCCCTTTAAAGGGAACCTGTCACATAGATTATGCCCTCCTTGCTGAGGGCAGCACAAGCTAGTGTCAGACCTGCTGTTTCCAGCGCTGTGTCCCTTTTTAGGTAAGATGCAGGAGTTTTAGAGCATTTAACCCTCAGGTCTTATTCAGGAGCAGGTGTTAGCCCCGCCCACTGACAGTTATTCATATGTTTCTACCAATTCAAAGTAATAGGTTTTTCAGTTGAGGTGGGCGGGGCTAGTCTCAGGTGGGCGGGGCATGAAAAAACTGACACTCTGACTCTTTGAATGACTCTTCTGGCTGAAAACTGCAGATTTGAGCATTAAATACACGAAAACTCCAGCATCTTACAGAATAAGGGACACAGCGCTGGGAACAGCAGGTCTGACACTAGCTTGTGCTGCCCTCAGCAAGGGGGGGCATAATCTATGTGACAGGTTCCCTTTAAAGCTTTGGTGCTCCATTGCAAAATCAATAAAAGGGCCCCCACCTGCCATGTGCCATTTATAATACTGGTACCTTCCTATGCAGTAGAGGGATCTTTGGGGTCCCCTAAGGCTCCAGGGCCCGATAGTGATTGCTACCTCTGCATCCTCTATCGCTACGCCTCTGGTGCAGATCAACCCAATGCACTTGACAATGTCTCGTCAAAGATGTTGCTGGACCACTCTGTGTTTTTCCTCTCTCTATTAGATGTTCCTAAAAACTGCTTCTAGATGCACAGTAGTGCCAGTAATTTTGCTTCCCTGCAGCTGCATACAGGATTCCTCACTGCTGCAACTGCATCATGTGACCTGCACTCTGAGTGGCTGGAACACACGGCATGGGTGTGTGACGCTGAAGTGAATCTCTTTCTACATTCCTATTGAAGTCCATCTCCTAGGGATACATAGAGAGAGAGACAGACTTCCTATCGGCTTCAAAAGCACAGCGTCTGACAGCCAATCGCAAAGCAAGTCATGTGATCTAACAGAGACTGTTGCATCGGTGAGAAATCCTGTATGCAGCTGCAGGTAAGCATGGTTACTGGCCCCACAGTGTACCTAAAAGCAATTTCTAATGAACGAAGGGAAACAATTAAAACCTGACGGGCTCCTCTAAAGGAACTTTCTATTAGTTTTGGTTAAGCTCCACTCCTACCCTGCCACCCTCGCCCCATTCCCACATGCGCGCACACAGACACGATCCTGGGATTTTTTTTATTAAATAAATAAAAAAAAATAGTATTTATGATGCCTCGCCCATGTTCCCTCTGGTCCCCCATTGATGATATCATGTACATTGTCCATGTGATTGAGCTAATCGTTGCTTCGTGTATAAAGCATGTGACCATCGAGGCCAGCAATTGGCTACAGTGTCATGTGAGCGATGTACCCGAGGTCATCTATGGGGGGTGTTCATTTTTTTTTTTTTTTTTTTTTTGTCAATGGCGTTAGTAAAGCCACATCGCCATAGAGGACTGCATTCTGGGTAGTCTCATTGCACAATCTCTCAGGCTTGCTGTCTCTATAAGGCAGGTGGATGGGGGATGACGCAGGTCACCTCTCTGCTCGCTGACTGACACATCCGGGAGTGGCAGGAGGGATCTGGCTGGCTTGGCACATATGAATAGCACAAGGTTTTGCAGCTCACACTGGGATATTTGCTTAGCCTGCGCCTGTGCTGCGAAATGCACTTAACTCCTCGTCTGCCTGGGTCATAGTCTTGAGGTTTCCGAAACCTTTACCCTCATGGCTTGGACTGTTCGTGCTTCAGTATTCAGCTCTGTTGTACTTTTCAAGGAGACTGCTTACCAGAAGAAGATAGAAGACCGTGTCCTGTACGTCTTATTTCTCTGCTGAGCGATGATCACTTGAAGTTATAGGGCTGAAGAGAGAAACGCATGCCAAAATGTCTCCTTCTCATTCTGGCTTCAAACACTTATGTATGAAAACTGTCTAGCAGTGACCAGGGCTGTGGAGGCGGCAAGCCAAAGCCCCGACTCCACAACTTCCCAAACCTCCGACTCCTGACTCGCTCATACACGGCGCATGTTTAAGTGATAACTTTACTGTAGTAAAATGGTAACATCAGGCTGTTTATCACCTTATGATACAATAATCAAGCTATTTAGGTAGAACAGACACTGACAAGCAAAAGGGTAACAATGTTTTGATCTTTTGAACACTTGTGGGTAGAGTTGAAGAAAAAGCTGTATTTGTATCCAAGTCCAGTCTGCACCAACATTGGGAATGTGTAGAAGAGACCTGGGATCAGATTTTGGTCAAGATATGCTTGAATCTGATTCAGAGCCCTGAAGGATTCAGGCAGTATTGAAAACCCAAAAGGTGGATTTCCCAAATACTAACGTTTTGATTTTTAGGAACAAAACAGTAACAATGCAGTTACAGGAAAGAATCTGCAGAACTAAGCAGATGCTAAATACTTGCAAATCACATTTATGTATAAGATAGGTAAGATGACTGCATATAAAATTACAGTAGCCTCATGTACAATGCTGTAGTGGATGGAGAGATATGGAGCCTGAAAGTCACAAGTTCAAAACATTGTTACCATTTTGCTTGTCAGTGTGTAAAATATATTTATTGGATATGACTTTAGAACCCAAAAATATTCTAAATATACAAAACGCTGCAGGAACATTTGTAGAGTCTCTGAATTTGTTCTGAGAAATAGTATCGCCTCCATCAGATCCTGCATACATGACCTCACATCTGATCTCATTATTTCCAGGCTAGAGAACGGCCTCTCTACACTAACTTGGGGCAACATCTCTAACAATGTCAGGGTATAAAGGAATTGCTTCAGCCACAGTCAGTTTTGATGAATGGTTGAACTCTTCTACTTCTTTGAAAGTATGTGAAAAATTTTGCTGAAATCTGTTTGCCCTGGGAGCAGAATCTTTTCCCCTGCGGCAGCGCTTTGCCTGCTCCATGTTATCAATTACACTCCTCATGTGATGAGGCTGAAGATATGGGAGCAATAGCACTGGCCGGACCCAATTCCTCTTGCTCTTTGCATCGAACTAACTGGACCAACTAATTATATATTTTGGGAGTCGGTCCATTTTATGACAGCTCCGACTCCTGCAAAATAGCCACCGACTCCAGCAACATGCTGGGTGTTTTAGACGCACGTGCTGGTCAGCGCGTACTTCTCTCTCCCGGTGTACAATACGTGTGTATTGTACAGCGTAGGAGACAGACGCAATTCATAGCTCTGAGTGGTATAAATTATCGTAATTGCGGAGCGCATTTCGGGTGTATTGAAGCGTAAATACGGGCCGAAATGCACCCCGCGATGTATGAAAACTGTCTAGCAGTGAGATTCTTTGTTTCCCACAGCAACCAATCAGAGCTCAGCTTTAATTTTCCCAGAGCACAACATGAAATGAAACCTAAGCTCTGATTGGTTGCTGAGGTCCATAGGTGTCACCTTTCTGTGTAATCCTGCCTGTGCTGATAATGCAGAGACTGCTGAAATATTTTCTCCACAGAACAGGAAGTGTCAGAGTATTATTAGGCCTAGTGGCCAAAGTGAAAACTGCAGAACTTTAGGATTTTTTTTTTTTTTTTTTTTAATATTGATGGTGAGCAGGGAAATAATAAAAAAAAAAAAATAAATTCTTAAAATATGTGCTTAACATAAAAACATGATTTAAACAATAGGTCATTTTCTGATGACACATTCCCTTTACCAGTTGTTACATTTATTGTGATGTTTTGTCTTGGTGCAGGGATATACATCCTTCTGGAATGACTGCATATCATCAGGACTTCGAGGAGGTATCCTCATTGAGCTCGCTCTCAGGGGACGCATTCTTCTAGAACCAGCTACTTTACGGAAGAAACGCCTCCTGGACAGAAAGGTGGGATTCATCTTCAAGTGTGAACAGTGTATTGTTATAGTTGTTTATCAGTTGTTTGTCAATCCAGTAGATGGGCCAAAAAATTTATCCTGTTGGAAAAAAAAAAAAAAAAAGTGGTTAAAGAAAGTTGTACATGATTAGAAAACAATATTTCCAATGCCCCACTTGAAAGAAAAAAGTTTCGTTCTTGTTCGGTGTAGGGTGTTACATTGAAATGAATATGGCAGAGCTGCAATACCAGACACAGCCTGCATACAGGAGTGATGCTGTTACATTTTGAAGGGGTGACCCACCATGCACTTTGATGGCAAATTGATGAGGTATTGCCATATTAGCAAGTGCTGCTGGAAGGGCCAATTACTGTAAAGTAAGAAATTTTCAAACTGCATGTTAGTAAACTATGGGCGACATGTATGAATTTGAATGCGTACTTTTTTTTTTTACTTTGCGCCAACACCCCAGTTCTAAATAGATATAGAAGAGTGTAGGATACGACAGTATGAAGATTTTTGGCGCATTACATAGGGCTTAGTGCGCCAAACTTCTCTCAAAGTTTGTCTCATTACACTCCATGCCCATACAAAGTTTGCCTTATTAAAGGGGTTGTCTCACTACAATGATTGGGTTTTAATTAAAATATCTTTAAAAAACAAGCAGCTTTACAATATATGTTCATTACAAATGTCCTACTGATTTTGAGTTATCCCTGGTAGTAGGAGTGCATCAGCTCCTGAAATCTCTATAGCAGCGGACCTGTTGATCTTTATCTCACTGGCTGCCAGTGCTGATGACTCATCAGCCTCTGAATACAGGTCAGAGCACAGAGCCCCTCCTGCACGGTATGCTTCTGTAGTGGAGGGAGGGGGGAGGGCTCTGGCTTCTGTGTTGGGTGTAGCTGGATTAACCCTGTGTGTGCCTGCTCCCTCCGCTCTCTACACAGATTGAGGAGAACAGAGATGAGGCTGATCTGTAGTCAGTACGATGTGACAGCAGTGAAGTGTGTTACTATATTCATGATGTGTCTGTGAAGCTTTGACTATACTAATAGAACAGATATGGGGGCATGTGAAGGGTTCATATCCCTCCCTGCTCTGCTGTATTATGACACATCGTGATTACAGTAACTCACTTCACAGTGCCCTGTGTCTGTTCTGACAGGGTTTTTTTGTTGTTGCTAGAAAATGTCCCTGGAGATTTGTATGCTAAACAGGGGGAATAGGAACCTTTACACCCCCCCTGCTCTCTATTGGCATACACAGCTTCACAGACCTCCACACTCTTTAGATCAGCCCTCCCCTGCTGTCTCCTGACTCTGTGGAGCTGACAGTGCAGCTGATCTAGCAGTTGGCAGCAGACCTAGACAGGCACACACGGGTTAACTCGGGCAGCAACCCCCTCGCCCCTCCCCCTGCTGTATAGAAGTTACAGCAGTTGGAGGAGGAGAGCTGTCTGTGTGCTGAGGGGAGGGGGGGGAAGAGGGAGGAGAAGAGGCAGACAAGTGTGTCTGGCAGCATAGGGTTTTTGAAGTAGGCTGAAAGCCTGTCGTGAGACAACTCCTTTAAGCTCTATGTAGTGCGCCAAACTTTGTATGGGCATAGAGTGTAATGAGACGGATGAAGGGAGGCGCTTCGAAGTGAATTATTGCATCTCGTATTCAGTGTATAACGCGCCTGACTGTATGAAAGTGGTATCTAAAGTGCCCGCGCCTCGCTTGTGTGTTTGGCGCATAACAAAACTTTTCTAGAGGCTATAGATAGGCTGGAAATAAAAAAAATAAAAAAAAAGTCATTAGAATAGCATGTCAGTGAATAGAAACTATGGTTCTGATCTTGCTTGGTGGACCACAGGTCTCAGCAAGATCTGTGCTGTGCTGGCTCTTGCTGTATGTAGAAAGGGTGAGTGCAGCAAAAATAAATTTCAAATTTAATGTAGTAAAAAATTAAAACTAATACAACATCATCATCAGTGAGTTAGATTTGCTGTCAGGGCAAAAAATGGCCCTTATTTCTCAACTTATATCAGTACAATAATAAAAAGTAATTTCTAATAATTATCAAACTATAGAAAATGAAATTATTTAAATGTATTTTTAAATAACATTTTTATAATATAAAAAATATATAATATCCCAAAAATATAAAAATATATCCTGTAAAATGTATATAAAATTAATAGAATCTAAAACTAATTTTACATTAAATAACCCACTGATGATGATGATCAGATTTTTTAAAAATTTTTACTACATTAAATTTGAAATTTACTTCTGCTGCTTTCACCCTTTATTCTACATACAGCAAGAGCCAGCACAGCACAGGTATTGCTGGGACCTGTGGTCCACCAAGCAGGATCAGTGCCATAGTTTCTATTCACTGACATGCTAATCTAATGACTTTTTTCTTATTTCCAGCCTGTCTATAGACTTTATACATGTTTGGTGCATTACTAATGCGGCAAAGTTTCGTTATGCGCCAAACACACAGGCGAGGTGCATTGAGCTTTAGACTCCATTTTTAATTGGACACAAAAAACACTTTCATACTGTACATTCAGGCGCGTTATACACTGAAAACGAGATGTAGTAATTCACTTCAAAGCGCCTTTCTTCATTAGTCTCTCAAAGTTAGTCTCATTACACTCTATGCCCATACAAAGTTTGGCGCACTACATAGAGCTTAATGTGCCAAAATTTGTATTTAATGAGATGAACTTTGAGAGAAGTTTGGCGCACTAAGCTCTATGTAATGCGCCAAAAATCTTCATACTGTCGTATTCTACAATTCTTCTATATCTATTTAGAACTGAAGTGTCGGCGCCAAGTTAAAAAAAAAAAAAAAAGTAGAATTAATACATTTCGCCCGATATGTCTACTTCACCTAATACAGACCTTGTTGAACCTTCAATTTGCTTTCTTTCTCAAGGTTACCGACACCATGGTCCCTTTCGTGGTGGCCAGTAATCCCGCATTTTAAAGACGGTTGAAATAAGTTCCTGTGGGGGATAGGGGAGGGGGGAAAAATTGCATTGGTGTACGCCCCTATCCTTCTTCCCGCCAAGCCACGGAACTTATTCCGGGCATTTCTTTGATAACGCTGATATGGCCATCACTGAAACACACAGGGGCGTTGACCATTGGAGCCCAGAGCAAGATAAGGGTTAAAAATGCCGTATTGTAAAGCGCCTTTTTTTAACATGCATTTTGAAAATATCTTATTTTACATTAATTGACCCTTCCAGCAGTGATGGGAAGACCCCTTTAAAGTCCGATAGCTGGGGGGTCTACCTCCGGGCCCTGCACCTATCTTGTGAATGGGTCCTTGGAAGTGCCAGTTCAGAACAGAGAGCCGGTGGCATTCACTCATGACTCTCCATTCTGTTTGGTACATACATGGTGTTCGACTGTTTAGACCTCCCATAGAACGAACAAAGGTGTGCCAGCGTGGGGCTGGCTTTCCACTCTGAGCATTCACATTTGGAGGCCTGTTTCTAGAAGTGGGACTTGCACCTATCAGGCTATAATGGCATATCTTACTAAATGTCTTCAAAGGATAGTGAAAAACCCTTTCAAAGGAAACATACTTTTGCAAGGCTGTTTGGTATTGCAGCTACTTATTAATTTTCAAAAAGTCATTTTGAAAACCCCTTTAAGTAAAGTCTAAAAGAAGAATGTTTTGGTGATCTGGCAGATGTCCATCAGTGCAGTGCTGGGGGCCTTGACTGACCACTAGTAAGCTAAACTAAAATATTTAAATATAACACGGGTGGTAAAAATTAGGATTTACCACAAATTCAAAGGGAGTCACAGCACAGAATATGGATCCTCATACTAACACATAATTTTTTATTAAAGCACCATTAATAGAAGAAAAAAAAATCTCCTCCTAGAAAACGTTAAAAATGTACTTACCCACTAGGGGCATGCCTGAAAGGGGGGCCCCAAAACCCCTTTGTTTTGGACACGGGTTTCTAGGGTGGGGTAGGAGTTTCCTGTGTGGGGCTGCCCTTCTCAGGACGATTTCCATACTTTAGGTAGGATACTATTTTGTCAGCGTTTTGTAGGGGAAGAAATAAATATATATATATATTTTTTCTATTAATGGTGCTTTAATAAAAAATGGGTTTGTTATGAGGATCCTATTTTTCTGTGAACCCTTTGAATTTTGGGAACCCAAAAGTACTATTTTTGTTCTTCCAAGCCTTCATATTAAAAAATTATTTTTTAGTTACTAGTGGTAGTAGGCAAGGATCTGGGGGATACTTCCTCTATCGTGCACTGCCTGGGCCCTCACACATAACCCGAAATCAAAACCCCCAAAAACCGTCCAAAAAGGTTTTGGGCCGTTTTCTCAGGGCGATTTGCCCTATTGTAGGGAGAGTACTATGTTGTCAGGGTTTTCTGGGGTGAGAAATAATTTAAATATTTTTTTATTAACGTTTCTTTAATAAAAGTGAAGTTTTAGTATTAGAATCCATATTCTGTGCTGTGACTCCCACTAGTAAGCAATGCTGGAGTGACCCCTTTAAGTAAAGTCTACCTCTAGAGATGAGGTGCATGTGTTTCTTTGATGCCGGATGTCTTTATATTTCCTTATGCAATTAGATCTATAAAAATGGTTCAGTAAACAGTATTATCTGAGCTGTCAATGGAGGGCAGAGTTCCAGAGATCAAGCACCGTGAAGCGGAGCCAAATCCTTATTCATCTCCTCCTGACAAGTCGCATAGTGGAGGTGACGCTTTATAAGGTGTTCTAAACCGGAGAGAACTGCAAAACAGAGTGTGAATCCTTTAGTCCGGCATCTGATCATCCAGAAATCTAATAACCCGGCCCTAGTTTCCAGCATAGACTGAGAAGAGGCAACCAAATGGGTCAATGTGATGGCGGCAGATTTAGCTCTTCCGCATTGAAGGCTCCTGCCCTTCCTGGAAGTTTTCTACTCTCATCTCTGTATGTTGTATGCTGCTAATCCAGAAGATTTCGTCATCACATGCTTCATTTTAGATGAAAATAATTTCACGTTTTTTTTATCGACTAATTATCAATAATCCTAAAACACGGCGACCGCCTTTTCCTTGCCATAGGTGGCTGATATCAGGGAACAATAGTTTGCATTGAAACCAAGGGGATTTTCACAAAGGTTCATAAAATACATGTAAGAGTGCGCCCAAGGTGACACCTGCTGCTCTTGGTGCTTGCTTGTCACATGTTCTGGATTATCAAATGGAAGGGATTACACAATATTAAGGAATTGCTTATAATTTGTTTTCCTAAAGAGGACCCGTGACGTCTCTTGACAGCAGAGATGCAACATACAGCTTCTGGGCCCCACCTAACCATGTACCACTTATAATATTGGTGTTTTCCTATGGTGTAGAGGGCCATTTGTGCCCCCTCAAGCTCCAGGGCCCGGTAGCGACTGCTACCTTTGCACTCCCTATAGTTACTCCCGTGCCTGACAGGTCTGGTTTAGTAAATCCTCGTGTTCCCTCTGATATAACAATTCTGCAACACAATGTAGAAATATGGTCCAGCCCTCCAAAATCGGCCAATAAAAGTCCAAAATTTATTGCAAAAATATTAAAACTTGCGGCAAGCAAGCACAAAACAAGCTGTAGTGTGGCAATTTTGCAGCATCTTCTTTTATATCTGTGTTGTGCTGTTCCTCTTAGAATTTTTTTAAATGGTTTTTTCTTGCTGCAAAGATTAACTTTCAAGATGTAGAGAAAGGTCATTGAAGACTTTTTTCTAAATACAATGGGGCAGATTTATCAAGGCAGTTGCGCCAGAATTCTGGCTGAATTTGCGCAAAAAACCAGCTTTTCAACACATTTACTATGTGTTTTAGACCGTTTCAGGCGCTTCTGCGGCTCGTCCTACAAAGGGGGCGTGGCTTCGCAAAAGGGGGCGTGGCTTTGTGGAAAGTGTCCGTGGCTTAAATGCG
This sequence comes from Phyllomedusa bahiana, assembly GCA_025379985.1. Taxonomy (NCBI): domain Eukaryota; kingdom Metazoa; phylum Chordata; class Amphibia; order Anura; family Hylidae; genus Phyllomedusa; species Phyllomedusa bahiana. Next base: position 47,144 of record JAODAL010004011.1, read on the forward strand.
ACAAAAAATGCACCAGAATCTGCGACCAAATTCTGACCGTAAAAGGAAGCCAACTTAAAGATGGTACAAACTTAGACCAGATAGCTCTAACCTGCACCAGATTTATCAACACTATGATAAATGTGGCGCATTGTAAGACTGTCTGGTCTAAGTTTACACTGTCTAAAAGGAAGACACTATTGATAAATCTGCCCCATTGTTCTTTGGACATTGCCCCCGTCAGCAGATGAGAGCGATTTTTTTATCTGCTCTGAGTGCACACAAGTGTTTCTAGGTTACTGTCCATACAGAGATACAGCTGTCAGTCACTGATAACTCCGCCCACTGGACGCGTTCACCCACAATAAGCAGGGATTTAAATGGATTAATACCATTCTCCTGGAAACTTGCCCCCAAAAAAACTAATCACGCTCACTCACCACATGCGTTAATGATAAAATTTTGTCCACAGCTCAAATGGCATATTCTATAGGACAGGTTCACTTTAAGGGGTTAAAGAGGTGGTTTATAAATTAAGGAAAAAAACAAAACCTGGCTGCTTTATTGCAGACACAGCGCCACACCTATTCACAGGTTGTGTCTGGTATTGCAGCTCAGTTCCATTGAAGTAAATGTGGTTAAACTGGACCCAACCAAAGTCTTCACAGAAAGAGGTTGTGCCATGGTGAGGATACACATGTGTGATGTGTGTATAAATACTCAAAAATCAATGGTAAAGACTAGATCTAAAGAAGTCAATGAACTTATAACTAATTTGATTGAATATATTAAAATAGATATAAAAAACATGCATGATGATGTCCGTGTACAGTGAATGGGGATTAAACACACCGTTGTAGGAGGTCAGGCTGCTGCTCCCGGAGCCTGCGCTGTGGCCTTAGGCACGGCCAGTCTTCTAGGGTGTGGAAAAGTGATGCCAGTCCTGGTATTTGCTTATGTGTGATCTGCCACCTAAAGTATATCCTGCACTGCAGCCACTTACAACCTGCACTATCCCCATACACTGGGTACCAGAAGAATGTGCTTGCTATAGTATAACCCACAGCATTGGCCTCCTATAACCTAAGCCCGCACATTCCAGAGTTGTTAAACTACAACTCCCAGCATCCCCGGGGCTGTCAGGTTATACTGAGTAGTAGTTAGCAACAGATTGGGCAACACTGACGTAGACAGAGCTATAGTAGATGGGATCCCAAGAACAAGACAAACCTCTCTGTCCCCATCACAGATTTGGACGTACCTGTGCCTCACGCACTGAGCCCACTTCATACACGGCGGGTGCTAGCTGTGTGATGTAGCCGGCCACTGCTGGTGGAGATCGAAGACGGCTCTGATCCTGGTATTTAACCATTTAGACGCTGTGGTGAAGACGACCTCAGCTTCTAAATGATTAAAGTGTATGGCTGAGATCCATTCCACCTCTCCCCGTCCTTCTGAGAGGCGATTGCGGGGTGCAGTTTGGTTGCCGTAGCAGTCGAAGGCCATCGTAGCTACCAGGGTATAATTGATAATGAATGAGAAGCCTGTATGCGGCAGTGCATCAGTACAGCCGTATATAGGGCCAGCAATCAGCGATCATGTGTCCCCTAGAGGGAGTAATTATGAGTTAAGAAAAGAAAAAGAAAAAAAAAAAGCTAAGGAAAATAAAATTTTTGAAGTTCAAGTTACCCCCATTTTACCAGTAAAAAAAAAAAGAAAAAAAGTTCCCCATAAATGATATCGCCTTGTCTATAGATGTCCAATCTATTTAATATCAGTTATCATGTATGGTGAACAGCATAGAAGAAAAAAATCCCAATGCCAAAAAAACTTTTCCGTACCCAATATTTGGACTAAAAGGTGATCAAAAAGTCGCATGTATCCTAGATAGCTGGCAATAAAAACTACACTTCAGCCCGCAAAAAATGAGCCCTCACACAGGTCCATAGATTGAAAGACAGAAAACATTGTGGCACATTTAAAAAAAAAAAAAAAAAAGCACTAAAACATAACGGAAATATTTGGTATCACCAGAATAGTACTGACCCTCAATATACAGATCCATACCTCCCAAGTCCCTATTTTGGAGGGACAGTCCCTTTTTTAACCCTTGTCCCTCTTGGCTCTATAAATGTCCTCTTTTTCATTTGGGAAATAGATTTTCATCAATAAACGACTTTCTTGCTTTAAAAAGTATCTGATTTCTTCCTAGCTGTATATTACACAACAACTTACTTAATATTTCATCATTGGATACAATACAATCCTGAAAATGTCTCCCTTTTTGGCTGTCTAAAAAGATGGCATGTACGTATTTGGGTGTGGTTAGAGGCGTGACTGTGTGATGTCACATGTTTGGGTGTGGTTGGAGGCATGGCCTGATGTGTCCCTCTTTGCAAAATCTAAAAGTTAGGAGGTATGCAGATCTAACATTATTTATACTGAACTATGAACTGCATAAAAACACCCCAACACCACCTGATTTGTGTTTTGGTTTTTTTCCATGTTACACCTCATATAGAATTTTTAGGCTTTTTTTCCAGTACATTATATGGTACGATCAGTGGCACCATTAAAAAGCAAATCTTGTCCTGCAAAAAATCAGCCCTCACACGACTATGCAGATGGAATAATAATAATGTTCTGGAGGTAAAAATTAATGCCAAATGTCCAAACAAAGCTGCATCCTGAAGAGGTTACACACCACGTCTATATGCCAGCACTACAGAGCTGCCATCCTGTCCAGCAGTGTCCATTGCCCTTAGATGCTCCTTCTGTTGGCAGAACCGATAAGGTTATCCTGAGTTGTGATGATACGTGACCGAGTCCTCTGATTGGCACTTTTAGGGGGCATTAGCTAGTTCAGATTTGCAAAGTCTTAATCTAAAGCGTTTGAATTGCTTCTTAGGTGATAATGAAGTCCGAGGCCCCGACAGGAGATGTTTATTGGATGAGACTCTGAAACACATCAAGGCAACCGATCCTGCGGAAACTGTACAGAGCTGGATAGAGTTACTGACCGGTAAGAGAGTCCCGTGAAATCTGAGGGGGTTCTGCGGCTGTGATATTGTTGGTTTCTCCTCGAGGATAAATAGATGTTTGGACGCCACTCGCAGGGAATGTGGCGTTATGGGTGCTTGTTGATGGTTTGAAAGTCCGCTGTAGTATACAGTGTCTCACAAAAGTAAGTACACCCCTCACGTTTTTTGTAAATATTGTATTATATATTTTCATGGGACAACCCTGAAGATATGATACTTGGATACAGTGTAAAGTAGCCAGTGTACAGCTTGTATGACAGTATAAATTTGGTGTACCCTCAAAATAACTCCGCATACAGCCATCAGTGTCTAAACCGCTGGCAACAAAAGTGAGTACACCCTTATGTGAAAATGGACAAATTGTGCCCAAAATGTCACTATTTTGTGTGGCCACCATTATTTCCCAGCACTGCCTTAACTAACTTGGGCATGGAGGTCACTAGAGCTTCATAGGTTGCAGCCACTGGAATTCTCTTCCTCTCCTCCATGAAGACATCACGGAGCTGATGGGTGTTAGAGACTTTACACTTCTTCTCCTTCCCTTTGAGGATGCCTCATAGGTGCTCAATAGGGTTTAGGTCTGGAGATGCTTGGCCAGTCCAGCACCTTCATCCTCATTTTCTTTAGCAGGAAAGTGGTCATCTTGGAGGTATTTGGGGTTATCATGTTGGATACTGCCCTGCAGCCCAGAAGGGAGGGGATCATGCTCTACTTCAGTATGTCACAGTACATGTTGGCATACATCGTTCACTTAATGAACTGTAGCTCTCCACAGCCGGCAGCACTCATGCAGCCCCAAACCATGATACTCCCACCACTGTGCTTGACTGTAGGCAGGCACACTTGTCTTTGTACCCTTCACCTGGCCCCGCACAAGTTTGACCCCACTAAACCCAAAAAAAGTTTCTCTTGGCTCATTGGAAAGGGCATGGTTCCAGTAACCCACTTGCCCAAATTTGAGCAGGTTCGGGTATGGTCTGAGACTGACAAGTTTTTCCCCCCTCCCCCAATGAAAATTTTCAGCAATGTTGGCGGGCCCCTCACTCTGGATGGACACTGGCATGTGTACTCAACTTCTTTGGTCGACCAGGCGGGGCCCCTTTCGGGGGACGGTCTGGTTAAACCGCTGTATGGCTTGGCCACCGCGCTGAGTCTTATCAGGGTGTTGCAATTTTCTTATACCCTCGCCATTTTTTCGTATGGAACAATTTTTTTTTTCAGTCCTCAAAAGGTTCTTTGCCATAGGGCCATGTTGGACTCCGTGACGTAGAATAGTGGAAAGCAATAACACCCAAAATTTTTCCTCTGCTCCCAACACACCTGAAACCTGTGCATCAACGATCACATGACACCATAAAAAAAAAATAGCAATAGGCCCAAATTTTTCCATTTCACTTTGGGCTGTACCGTTTTGTTGTCAGCGGTTTAGACATTGATGGGTGTCTGTTGGGTTTTTTTGAGGGCACCCAAATGTCACCGTGATACAAGCTGACACTGAATACAATATTTACAAAAATGTGAGGGTGTCTTTTATTTTGTGAGGTATGTTGTATAATGTGTAATATAAAATATATATTGAGTAACAAACTCCAAGGTTGATCCAAGTAGAGTAGATTTCTTAACAATTCATAATCAAGCTCCAGATAGAGATTGAAAGCGACATGTATGAATTCGAATGTGTCCTTTTTTTTTTTTTTTTAACTTGCCCCAAATCCCAGTTTCTAAATAGAATAGAGGAGTGTAGAATAAAACAGTAGTATGAAATTTGGGGCCGCATGAGCTTTAAAGTGCCAAACCCTTTTTTAAAAGGGGAATCGAGTGTATTGCCCCGAAATTTGAGAGACAAATGAAAGAAGGGCTTTGAAGTAAATTTAATCGGGGTCTCGTTTTCAGTTAAAATGCACCTGAATGTATGAAAGTGATTTCTGTACGTTATAAATGGGTCTAAAGTTCCCGCCCCTTGTCTGTGTGTTTGGCGCATTATGGAACTTAGGCGCATTGGTAGTGATCCAAACATGTATAGAGGCTATAGATAGGCTGGAAATAAAAGAAAAGTCATTAGAATAGCATATCAGTGATAGAAACTATGGGACTGGACCACAGGACCCAGCAAGACCTGTGCTGGCTCTGGCCGTATGTAGAATAAAGGGTGAGCGCAACAAACATAAATTTCATATTTAATGAAGTACAAATTGTAAAATCTGATCATCATCATTGGGTTATTTAATTGTAAAACTAGTTTTGGGGTTTCTATTAATTTTACAATACATTTTATAGGAGATATTTTTGTTTTTGGGAAAATTATATATTTTTATATTACCAATATACTCGATATAAGCCACCGAGTATAAGCCGAGGCACCTACTTTTGCCACAAAAACGGGAAAGCCTTATTGACTCGAGTATAAGCCTGGGGTGGAAAACGCAGCGGCTACTGGTGAATTTTAAAAATAAAAATAGATACCAATAAAATTACATAGGCAGGTATAGGTTGTTATAGGCAGGCTATAGGCATGTAATTGCCCCCATAGGCAAGTTATAGGCAGGTATAGGTCCAACTAGGCAAGTTATAGGCAGGTAAAGGTCCAACAGGCAAGTTATAGGCAGGTATAGGGTCCCCCTAGGTAGGTTAAAAGGCAGGTATAGGTCGTTATAGGCAGGTATAGTCCCCCTAGGCAGGTATAGGTCCCCCTAGGTAGGTCATAGGCAGGTATAGTCCCCCTTGGTAGGTTATAGGCAGGTATAGGTAGGTATAGGGCGTTATAGCCAGGTATAGGCCCCTCTAGGCAGGTATAGGCGTTTTAAAACAAAAAAAACACTTACCTGACTCCCCGCTGCTCAGTCTCCCTCTCCGCTCCGCCTCCTCGCTGTCCGGCCTCCCGCGCGCTCTTCTCAGCACAGGCGGGTGATGTCATCAGGCCACGCACGCAGCGTGATGACAGCCTGTGCCGGAAACTCCGGATAGCCGCGAGTCTGCGACTGCCCGGAGGCCACTGCGGAGCACGGAGCACTCGCTCTCTGCTCCGCAGTGGTATCTGTTCACTTTGTATGCGCTCCAGAGAGTCGCATAACAAGTGAAGAGATAGCCGACAGTGCACGGGCCAAACGCGACGCCCGGACACTGTCGGCGGTACTCGGCGTTCAGTTAACGCGCTCCCTGAGGAGCACATAAAACCAAAGCGTCCCCGTCGGCGCACGGGCCATCGCAACGCCCGAACCCGACAGTGACTACGAGTATAAACCGAGGGGGGATTTTTTCAGCACATTTTTTGTGCTGAAAAACTCGGCTTATACTCGAGTATATACGGTAATTTTATATGATAACATTTTTTATTAAATGTAAATAATGTAATATTATCTAGTTTGATAATCATCATAAATTACTTTTTATTATCGCACTGGTGGAAGTTGAGAAATATTGGACAGTTTTTACCCTAGGGGCAAATCTAGCTCCACTTCGACTCCTCAGGCTCAGGCAGATCACATTGACATAGGTCTGCCTGTCCGAGCAGTAATGCGCTTAGTTTTTCCAAACCACATTCATATATGTGTCTAACATTAACAGTGTGGTGTGACGCCCCCAGGAGACCCCCAGAACATCCCCTCATGTTAGGTGCATTAAAAAGTGTTGAGTCTTGCGAACAATGCGCCTAACACATATGTTTGGTCCATTATACATCGCAGCCCGCTCCCTTTTGTTGCATTTTATGCCAGAAAAGGGTGAAAAACCCAATCATACATGTTTCTTATACTGTCGTATGACATGTATGAATTTGCATATACCTTTTTTTGCCATATATTGCCACTCTATGCACCATACAAAGAGAGACATCTATGAAAGTGTTTTCCACCCTTTTCTGGCATAAAAAGTGCCAAAAGGGAGCGGGCTGCGATGTATAATGCGCCAAATAAATGTGTTAGGCACTTTGTTCGCAAGACTCAACACTTTTTAATGCACCTAACGTGAGGGGATGTTTTGGGGGCATGCTGGGGGCGTCTCACCACACTGTTAATGTTAGACACATATATGAATGTGGTTCGGCAAAACTAAGCGCATTACTGCTTGGACAGGCAGACCTATGTCAATGTGATCTGCCTGAGCCTGAGGAGTCGAAGTGGAGCTAGATTTGCCCCTAGGGTAAAAACTGTCCAATATTTCTCAACTTCCACCAGTGCAAAAATAAAAAGTAATTTATGATGATTATCAAACTAGATAACATTACATTATTTACATTTAATAAAAAATGTTATCATATAAAAATATATAATATCCCAAAAATATCTCCTATAAAATGTATGTAAAATTAATAGAAACTCAAACTAGTTTTACATTAAATAACCCACTGATGATGATCAGATTTTACAATTTTTACTACATTAAATTTGAAATTTATTTTTGCTGCTCTCACCCTTTATTCTACATACAGCAAGAGTCAGCACAGGTCTTGCTGGGTCCTGTGGTCCAGGGGGAAAAAAATGTCAAATATTTCTCAACTTCCACCAGTGCAGTAATAAAAATTAATTTATTATAATTATCAAACTGTATAAAATTACATTATTTAAATGTAATAAAAATGTTATATAAAATATAAAAATATCTCCTATAAAATGTATTTAAATTTAATAGAATCTAAAACTAATTTTACATTAAATAACCCACTGATGATCAGATTTTAATTTTTACTACATTAAATTTGAAATGGATTTTTTGCTGCTCTCACCCTTTATTCTACATACGGCCAGAGCCAGCACAGGTCTTGCTGGGTCTTGTGGTCCAGTACCATAGTTTCTATTCACTGACATGCTATTCTAATGACTTTTCTTTTATTTCCAGCCTATCTATAGCCTTTATCCATGTTTGCCGCATTACTAATGCGCCTAAGTTCCATAATGCGCCAAACACACAGACGAGGGGCGGGAACTTTAGACACCATTTTTAATCACACAAAAACCACTTTCATACATTCAGGTGCATTATACACTGAAAACGAGACGCGATAATTCACTTTGAAGCGCCTTCTTTCATTTGTCTCTCAAAGTTCGGTGCAATACACTCTATGCCCATGCAAAGTTTGTCGCATTAAGCTCTATGTAATGCGCCAAAAATTTTCATACATACTGTTGTATTCTACACTCCTCTATATCTATTTAGAACTGGGGTGTTGCCGCAAAGTAAAAAAAAAAGATGCATTCGAAATCATACATGTTGCCCTAAGTTTTTTTTTTTTTTTTTTTTTTTTTTATGGTGACATATTAGTCATACAGGTCACTGTGTGAAAACATCATAAAAATGATCATAAGCACAAAAGAAAGTGAAATATACAACATAAGCATAGAAAGAAATTTTATATGTAAAAAAAAAAAAAAAAATGTATGTTTTCGGAGGTAACAATGACCCTGTATGACTCCTACTGACCTAGTCATAGAAGAGAGCCCTGTACAGTCCTAAAACAGTCTATGCTCATTGGAAACTGCTTGTGGCCTTGCAAGTTTGCAGAATGGCTTCAGCTGATGTAAAGCTTTTTAATATACAGACTCCAGGTGTTGCTGTTTTTAACGGAATGAAATAAAGAAGTCTGATTTTATTCTACATTTGGGATTTTCCATCTTCATGCTGTTACACTGCCTCCTCTCTCCATTTCTTATTGTGTCCTGTAAAGATTGGAAGGCTCGCTGCAAGCAGTTTACTTTCTTCTATAGCACATGGGACTCAAACAGAATTTAAGGGGTTCACTCATGGTGACTGGTCATACATGTTCAGCATTCATACATATGGCTTTGAAAGTAATATGTGGTCAGTTATCGGCAGCCCTCCATTCTGGCTCAGCTGAGGGAAGGGGTGGTGCCTACCTGTCTCTAGGGGCTCATAGGTAATCCCCCCCCGACTCCCAATAATTATCATATGTCCTGATGGGCAAGAGTTGTCTCCCTTTCTTGCCATTTTAGAGTTATATTCTTAGCAAGGACCAAAGTCAGATTGGAATGGAGGAGTCTGTTTGATCCCCAAAGACTTGCATTGATTTTAGGCGTATCAGCCCTGCAGCCTGTATGATCAGCTCCTAGTAAGTTGTTGCCATGACCTGGAACATCTGCATATGCAGCAGATCGTTTCCTATACAGGTTCCAGGGCACAACTTCCTAGGTGGGCTGCCTGAAACACCCCTGCGTCACTCACTCTGCATGAATCCAGTACATAAGACTTAGGGAGTAGTTGGGGGTCATCTGCTCTCAAGGCAGTAGCTATAATTTCCAATATCAATTTAAAGGGAACCTATTACATAAAACCTCATTGCATCTACGGGCAGCAGGTTATAGAGCAGGAAAAGCTGAGCAGATTAAAGTTCTAATTTGTTGGGGAAAGATTCAGTATTTTATTCAAATTTGTTCTTAATCAAGGTGAAGTCATCCAGTGGGCGGGGTTGTCAGTGATCGATATATCCCTATATGTATGCTTATACAAGAAGACAGTCGATAACACCGCCTACTGGACTCCTTAGCCCAAAATAAGCACATTCCCTTTAAAGAGCTGTTTAATAAAGTATTATTTGGGCCAGGGTGGGTTAAACAAAAAAAAGAAGAGTTTCTTACAGGTCTGTCGCTGTTGCCATCCTGGAGCTTCCTAGGATCCTCTTCTCTTCACTTCCAGGTTCTTGCCCCGACGCGCAGGAAAGGCTCACGCTCCATTGTAAGTGAATAGAGCACGAGCCTCTCCTATGTGTCAGGATGATAACTCAGAAGTGAAGAGGAGCGGATCCCAGGGAGCTCCAGAGCGGTAGCAACAGCAGACCTGTAGGGAAGTATAACTTTTTTTTTTTCTCTTTCTACCCACTTTGACCCCATGCTCTTCTGCGGTGTTTAAGGGGTTTGCCATCATAGACTTTCTTGGCACATCCATAGGATATATCAATGCCAGATGGGTGCGGGTCCTAAAGGAGGGATCCACACCCATCTCTAGAATGGAATCTTCCTGTTCTGAAAGAATAAGTGACTCCGCACCTGTGCCCGGTCTTCCTTCATTTCAATTGGCGTTCGGAGTACAGGGTAGCAGTTGTATTTGGCTATATTCCGAACTCTCATTAAAATGAAGGGAGAGTGGCCACACTTGTACAGTCACTTCTCCATTCACAACAGGAAGTTTCAGGGGCCCATTATAGATATAGATGTGGGGCCTATACTGATAGGCCATTTCTAACATATCACAAGTATATGCTATCAATATCTATGACGGCAAAACCCCTTTAAGGATCTTGTCCAGACATGCTCGCCCACCCGATCCAACATTGGTCATGCAGAGACGTAACTGCACAACGGGCTTCACAGTTGCCGATAGTCTACATACACATACCAAGGTCACACATGTTTTTCCTCCCTATTAAATTTATTACCACAACTATACCGGCGAAAAAACTTTTTTAAAAATTGAGGATTATTTTTACTTCTAAAAATATTTAATCCTACTTGTGATGTTGGCTTATTCATATTAGGATCCAAGAAAGCATCCGCTTCCTTGTATAACATTTCTGACGCTTGATTTCTACCAGGTGAAACATGGAACCCATTCAAGCTTCAGTACCAACTACGGAACGTCCGGGAACGCATTGCCAAAAGCCTGGTGGAGAAGGGAATCCTGACCACAGAGAAACAAAACTTCCTGCTCTTCGACATGACCACCCACCCAGTAACCAACACCACCGAGAAGCAACGACTGGTGAAGAAGCTGCAAGAATCTCTCTTAGACAAGTGGGTGAACGACCCACATCGCATGGACAAACGGACACTGGCCTTGCTGGTCCTGGCCCACTCCTCCGATGTCCTCGAGAACGCCTTCTCCACTCTGCCAGATGAGAAGTATGACATGGCCATGAACAGATCCAAGGACCTCCTAGATTTGGATCCGGACATGGAAGCCACCAAACCCAACTGCACAGAAATGATCTGGGCCGTATTGTCTGCTTTTAACAAATCTTAAGATCTGGGAGAGGGGGGCATAGTGAAAATGATGAAGAATTCACCCGTATCGCTCTTCAGGACCATTGGTGGGGTAGGAGGGATACAGAAACCGAAAACTTTGCTTGAACATGGACTCTGAACCTCCAGCCCTCCCGATGCCCTTCCCTCTGCTACCCACATCTCAAAACTACTTGGCGTGTCGGTAAAGCAAATCCATAGAAGCAGTGGACTCTCTAACTCCTGTAGTAACCTTACAATTGGTTCTAGTTTTAATTTTATTTATTTTACTTTATTTTTTTTTTTACATAAAAATCAAGGTTACGTGAAAACCCAAACCCTTGGATAATTCTGGAGTCTTTGAAGATTCACGTACCATTAATTCCATGGTACTGTACGTTGTGATTGGTAATATACCAGTATACACCCCATTCTTCCTTCCCCAGTCTTAGATAATTAGGCTGTGGAGTACCAGACTGAAAGCTGATCTGGTCTCTAGTCCATGTCTGATCTGTATAGTTGATATCCAGATTTTCTATGACAAATACACAAATCAACGACTTGGAAGTGTGTGAGTTACACACATGGGGCACAGGATACGTATATGTGAATAATATATATTATGTAATGTGTGTGTATATGAAGTATCTCACAAAAGTAAGTACACCTCTCACATTTTTGTAACTATTGTATTATATCTTTTCATGGGACAACACTAAAGATATGACACTGTGATACAATGTCAAGTAGTCAGTGCACAGCTTGTATAACAGTATAAATGTGGTGCCCTCAAAATAACTCAACACAGCCATTAATGTTTAAACTGCTGGCAACAAAAATGAGGACACTCTAAAGTGAAAATAGATAAATTGTACCCAAAGTATCAATATTTTGGGTACAACCACTAGAATCCTATGCCCTCCTCCATGACGACATCACGGAGCTGGTGGCTGTTAGAGACCTTGCGCTCCTCCACCTTCCGTTTGAGGATGCCCCACAGATGCCCAATAGTGTTTAGGTCTAGAGACATGCTTGGCCAGTCCAGCACCTTTACCCTCAATTTCCTAGCAAGGCATTGGTTGTCTTGGAGGTGTGTTTTGGGTCGTTATCATGTAACTCTCACCACCATGTTTGACTGTAGGTAAAACACATGACACCATGGAGGGAAAATGGCAAATTGGGTAAAATTTGTCCATTTTCATTTAGGAGTTTACTCACTTTTGTTGCCAGCAGTTTAGATATTGATGGCTGTGTGTTGAGTTATTTTGAGGACACACCAAATGTTATACAAGCTGTACACTGACTACTTTACATTGTATCAGTGTCAGATCTTCAGTGTTGTCCCATGAAAAGACATAATACAATATTTACAAAAATGTGAGAGGTCTACTCACTTTTGTGAGCTACTGTGTATATATAATGTAATATTTCACACATACACACTATATAATATTTTACATATATATGTATATTAAATGTATTTTAGTTGTTTTTTTTGCGTTTAGGCCACAACGCCTATTTCATAACTTGATTTCTTTACTTTTTTTTTCTCTTCCAATGCTTTAAAGGAGAGGAAAATAAAATGAACGTATGTCTCCTTTAGAACCGTACACTGGGACCTTCGTGATGGTCTTCATAAAAGTTCTAATTTTCTAGCGCATTCTAAAGTAGGATGGACTATTTTTGGATTCTGGAGCCTTGATCTACTGGTTGGGTTGGGCATGGTAGACCGTCTCTAGCTGCTACCATTTCAGTCTATCGGAATCTCCACCTTCATTGTAGTTCTTTCCATGGGCTTTTTTACCAGGTTACTCAGTGATCCCTGAGGTGACCTGCCTCCCGTGGAGTCACGATTTTGGAACCTCCTCAATGGCTAGTAGACCTATGGATCCTTTGTGCTTTCCAAAAGCTGGATCCTGAGAGGGATCACCTTCACCATGACTCCCTTACTGAAAACAGTCTATGTGCGTCAGTTCAGGACCAGACAAAGACCAGGAACCAGATTGCTGATGTGCAGCCAGTACCCAACCTTTCGGGGATGTTCTACTAAAGGTTCTTACAGCTGGCCAAGCACACCAGACTGGCTTCTAAATTTATGGCTGGTAATTAAAGCCTACAGTGGCCAGCAGCAACCGTAAAGGGGATGGACAGAGGCCAACAAGCACTTAAAGAGGCCATGTTGGGCAGCTCATCCGATGTCCCATTTGTGTGATACGGTATCAGAATTACCTCCAAGATGAGGGCAGAAAATCAGGATTTCATCAGATTTCGCCTCTTCTAATTCGTCATCTTCCTAGGACACATCAGAGCGGATGAGATGGAGCCGAGCTGAATTTGTCCATTTATAAGCATCGTGATATCACAATTGTTCAAATTACAAACTCCTCTCTGCTGACTGTCTATACATTCTGCCATATTGACCATCTGCCCCAGCAACGTCTTTTTTCTTGACCCTTCTAATGCTTGCAGATTGAATGGAACGCAGGACAGGAGCAACACGTGTTGGCCTGACATAGACTTATAATGGGGCTCACTTTTTTATTTTTTTTGCAATGTATCAGAAAAAAGGTTAAGGATTTCTTCCATGAAGCCTTGCTTTCAGACTATTATATCATTGTCTATTTTCGTTAACTATTATATATTCTTTTAATTAGATTTAATATTACTGTATGATCGAATACCTTGAAAAAAAAAAATATATATATATATTTTTTTTTTTATTTCCAAGGCGGTAGAACATGAAATCAATGCACAAAGGTTATTTATGGCGGGTTTTATGTGGGCTGCCCGCATTATGCCTTGAATTCCAGGGCCTCGACATGGAAGCGGCTGATGAGTATGGTCTGGAGGATGGCGTAACAGGATAATCGTGTATACAGGACCAAAGTGATGATGTATTTTGTTGCGTCTATGAATTACGTATCTTTAAAATAAAACTCTGTCCTATTTTAAAGTCGGAGTTCCTGCTGTGAGTTCATTTAAACATTAGGTTGTGCTGATTTGAGGGGTTTTTTTGCATCCGTTTTCCTTGATTTTACTGTATAGGATGAGCAGAATACTGTAATATGTGTGTTGGGTACTAAGAGGCATTAGTATAGGACTAAAAGAGAATTCTAACTTTTTCTCCTCAAAGACAGCACCACTTGTGTGCATTGGCCGTGTTTGGTATTGCAGTTAAGCCTCAATTAAAGGGATTTTCTTGCTAACCAAAAATGTAAGCATGTACGTCCTTGGTTACCATAAGCAAAATGCTATGGTTTAAGAAAACAGGCTGTTTGAATTACTGGTTAGTAACTAAGTTTGAGCCCAGTCGGGTTACACCCAACTCCCGCACCGGTCATGATCGGGAACGTGCGTCTGAGGGAGATGCAGGGAAGAGCTCGCGGATGGGAGCGCGCAGGGGGGACGAGAGAGGTGTGGATGCAGTGTGCGCGGGGAGGGTGGGATTCACTGATGGCAATCAGAGATGGTGCGATGCAGTGTGCGGGGGGGGTAGGGTGGGATTCACTGACAGCAATCAGAGGTCCTGCAGTAGAGAGAGAGAGAGATCATGTGCAGTCCCATGTAAACACAAACAGATACAGCATAGAGTTTGGTTCTGAAGAGGTCAGAGGTGTAAGAATCTGCAGGATATATCACTGTGTGTGAGAGACGGAGAGAAAAAAAATCACCCATCTTTCCAAGAGTCCTGAATGTCAAATGCCCATTCTAATTACAAAGTATGTAGAGAGATTGAGAAATGTAGATATACACTATCCAGTTACACTTAGCTTTTCACTTCCAAAGACAGCTGAGAACCTCTCCCTTCCCCCTGCTCAGGCAACAAATTCTCACGTGCACAGTGTAGGGTGTGTCTGCAGAGAGAGAAGATGCATCCTGCTGGGAGGAGAAACACACCCCTCCATTTCACAAGCTCTGCTTGGCAACCAGCATAAACAGTTGCCAAATGGTGAAACGAGAAAACCCCTTTAAAAGGGTGCTCCCACATTACACTATATCTAAGGCTATGCCATCAAAGTCTGATTGATAGGTGCACCTCTCACCTCTGGGATCCGCACTTATCTCAGGAACGGGCCCCCAAAAGTCTCGGCTCAGCCGGTCACACTTGCACACAACTCTCCATTCTGGTCTATGGGAGTTCTGAATACAGGTGAGCGCTGCGTTCTGGAAACTCCCATAGAACAGAATAAAAAATTAAAGTCTGACCAGCTCTCCGTTCTGACCTGAGACTTTCAGGGGCGTGTTCCCGAGATAAGTGCGGGTCCCAGAGGTGAGATGTGTACCTATCAGACTTTGATGGCATATCCTATCAATATTTCATCAACGTGCATGATGGGACCAACCCTTTGAGTGAATATAGATAGAATTTAGGAGCAGTGCTATATTTTTTCTCATTTTCCAATATCAGCAACCTGTCTCTAAGTGCAGAGCCTCCAGTCTGATTTAGGGCAGAATATCATAAGTTGCTGTGGCCATCCTGACACTTTGTTAGAACAGTTTTTTATATTAGACCTAATGGGCTTCATTTATGAAAACTGCCTATGTGTAAGACTGTCGTTGCCCATAGCAACCAGAGCCCATAGCAACCAATCACAGCTCAGCTTTCATTTTTCCAGAGCAGTAAAAGAAATGACAGCTGAGTTCTGATTGGTTGCTATGGGCAACAAAGACAGACATAAGGCCCTGTGTCTTTTAGATCATATGACCAGTTTGCTTTACATAGCTACGTGAACTTAACTCCTTATAAAAGCCTTTATGAGCAACTACATTGATGTTTTTTCATGCGGATGTATTGTTGGGGAGAAGGGGGCGGGGAGTGTGTGTGTGTATATACACACACACACTTATATATATATATATATATATATATATATATATATATATATATACACACAGACACACATACTGTGGGTTTTTTATTTGGGGGAAGGAGGGTGGGGGAGTGAACAAAAGTTTTCTGCATTTTTTTATGTTTACACCATTCATATTTCACAGTAAACCTGTTAGGTTAATTGTACGGGTTGTTACGGTCGTGTGGGTACCTATTATGTGTAGGGGTTTTTTGGGAGTATAATGTAAGTTTTTTAGTTATATTTATTTTAATGGTTTTTCCACACAATGTGTTAACTTTTTTTTTTACTATTTTTTCACCTATTAATGTATTAGTATCCTCCTGTATACTCCTACATTATATGATGTTTCACTATGACACAGGCAGCTGTTGGGATAACACACAGTGGGCCCTGACCGCAGGCTTAGGCCCCGTTCACACGGCTTATTTGGGCACGGATTGGCGCCGTTCTCTGCGCCGGATTTGCGCTTCAGTACGGCGCCAATCCGTCCCTGTCATTACGGTAATCCACTGCTCTCATAGAGAACAGTGGAATCCGTCGCTCCTCCCCGCTCGGCAAATCCGCCGTGGGGGGAGAAAGTGCCATGCACATTATTTACGGCGCGGACACGCCGTAAACAATGCATTGTCTATGGGGCCGGGAGCGGCGCCCCTGCCGCACTCCGGCCCCGCCCCTTATTCACGGCGGATTTGTGAGCTCAATACGGCTCACAAATCCGTCGGGAATAAGCCGTGTGAACACGGCCTTACAATACAGACATGCCCCAGGCTTTTGGTGACCCAATGGAGCAGCATAATCTTCTTTGATACTTTCATGGCAATCAAAAGGTTAACACGGCGGGGATCGAACACTTCCTCCGGTCCCTGCCGCTCACAAAGGCTTCTAACTACAGCTCCGTTCCTAGTACAGTTGCAGCGCCGGGAGCCGCACACCCGCTCTGAAGGCAGCGACGTCTTTTGGTGTTGCTGCCGACAGAGAACACGATCCGCCCGCCATGAAAAGTCGGTGGATAGTCATTAAGAGGTTAAATGCTGATGCTTTAAACAGAAAGGTAAGTAGTTGCTGGGTTATCTGTAGTGAAATACTTCTGAGCTTACTATAGCGTGTGGGGGCAGAAGAGAAATACTATAGCTTCTGCAAAAGTACCTTCTACTAACTAAATATGTAGAAATGTCGACAAACAATATGAGCAATAAGTATGTTAAGAAACATTCCCTTAAAATATACACAGCAAAATTCATTATCAGGTTAAAAGGCTTCTAATTCCCAAGTCACTTTAGCAATGCCCTACAGTGTCCAGACCGCTTCAGATATAGTCAGCCGTGCAAAACAGCAAACAAGTGTCAGCTCAGGAACTAATGTAGAAATATCTGTATCTACGATTAAGAGTAGGGAGCTCGAAACGTGTCCCTAATGTAATGTTTGTCCATAGTGACTGCACCAGCAGAATAGTGAGTGCAGCTCTGGAGTATAATACAGGACGTAACTGAGGATCAGTACAGGATAAGTAATGTATGTACACAGTGACTGCACCAGCAGAATAGTGAGTGCAGCTCTGGAGTATAATACAGGATGTAACTCAGGATCAGTACAGGATAAGTAATGTATGTACACAGTGACTGCACCAGCAGAATAGTAAGTGCAGCTCTGGAGTTATAATACAGGATGTGACTCAGGATCAGTACAGGATAAGTAATGTATGAACATAGTAGGTGCTTTATGTGGGTTACACAGATTATATATACTGTAAAATGGTGATCAAAGAATAAAGGAAAATACCCTATAAGCTAGCAACTTTTGGACATTGGCCGCACACGTGAAAGTCCAGTTTGTGGCTGTTGGTTTGCTCCTGTTCCTATACAGTCTGCTATGAACGTCCAACTTTAAGAGAAAGATGGATCTTGTCTGAGCCTCAGCTTCCCTCGTAACACCTCACTAGGTAGCGGGCGGCATGATGCCACGTACCAGTGGTAAATTATTACAGTAAATAAAACGTGAACTTTGATTAAGGAGCACATTTAAAAATCAATGGAAACTTTAGCAAAAATCCTTTTAGTCTCGGCTGATATACAATTCATGTATAATTCCTCAACTTCTGCTAAGACATTTCCCAAATCGCCTCTTAAATTCTTCTGCTATGTCCTGACAACCTGGCCAGAAATCACCGGACGACAGCGATCACCAGGTATGTATGTAGCCATCATTACTTATACTGACAGTATATTTGGGCAGTGGTCTCTCCGAAACCCTCGTCCAAAAGGGCCCCTCAGACTTGAATGGTACTGTATATCACTAGGCTAAGCCACCAAAGTCTGATAGGTGCAGGTTCCACCTCTGGGATTCGCACTTATCTCATGAAGGGGCCCACAAAAGTTTTGGCTCAAAAGGGAGAGCCAGTCACCTATGCGCACATCTCTCCATTCTGTTCTATGGACGTTCCCCGTACAGGGGAGAGGTGTCTTTGGCTTTTCATTCTGTGCCAACGCTTATGGAAGTCCCAGAGGTGGGACCTTCACCTAACTTTGATAGACTATTCTAGCAATATGCCATCAACGTTCATGGTGGGAACAACAACTTAAGTTGTTCAGGCTGTGGGCGGATCTACAGTTTCAGGCTCCCACTTCCTATTCTAAAGCTTTAGGCTGACATTTCCTACTTAGGCTGTGGACGGTTCTGCAGCTTCAGGCTCCCACTTCCTGTTTAGGCTGTGGGAGGTTCTACAGCTTCAGGCTCCCACTTCTTGTTCAGGCTATAGGAGGTTCTACAGCTTCAGGCTCCCACTTCTTGTTCAGGCTATAGGTGGTTCTACAGCTTCAGGTTCCCACTTCCTGTTCAGGCTTTAGGCGGTTCTACAATTTCAGTTTCCTACTTCCTGTTCAGGCTGTGGGTGGTTCTACAGTTTCAGGCTTCCACTTCCTGTTCAGGCTGTAGGAGGTTCTACAGCTTCAGGCTCCCACTTCCGGTTCAGGCTGTGGGTGGCTCTACGGCTATGTTCACACGGCTTATTTGCGGGGCGTAATTACGCCCGCCACGATGCCGTGTGGACGTGGGCGGAGCGGGGGGCCGGCGCCTCACCGGCCCATAGACTATCATTACTAGCGGCGCGTATACACCGCTGGTAATTCACATGTCACTTATCTCCCCCCGCGGCGGATTCGCCGAGCAGGATGGGGAGACGTAATCCATAGTTGTCTATGAGAACTGTGGATTACCGTAATGACTGGGACGTATTCCAGCCGTAATTTGCGCACTACGGCATGTAATTACAGACTGAAATATGTCCCATTTTAAGCCGTGTGCACATAGCTTAAAGCTTCAGGCTCTCACTTCCTGTTCAGGGTGTGGGTGGTTCTACAGCAGTGACTGAAATTTCAGCTCTGCTATTCCTAGCTGAGCCTGTTACAGGGACATTTTTGATGGAGGGGTATAACAGTAGGGAACAGGACTAAAGAGCTCTAAAAGAATAAAGTTTATCAGTAAGAAACATGAACAAGCTTTTGTGCTGCTGATACACCAGCTGCTAAGGCAGAGAGAAGGTATCGGAAACCTAAGGAAGGTGTACACAAGCGGGAGATAAGAGCTTCTGTAACTGTGAAATGGAGCAAAATCAGAACAGCAATGTATTTGGTAATCACCTTTACTTACATGTTTGATGGCAATCAGTGTGGTGCGTGTACCCCTTTAATATGGTCACTCTAGTGACACTACTAAAGGACACTTTTTGGTTTTCATAAAGAAAAATATTAGCAATCTAAATGCTTCCTGAAACCTAACCAGTTGGGCAAAATGAGTAAAATCTAATGTAACATAATGATGTCATTCCCAGACTCTACCACTAGATGGCAGCACCCTCTTGTCATTTTACGCCTCTTTGCTACCAGCTGAAATGTAAGACCTATTCTCATTATTCCCTATAGAAAAAAAGTAGCAAACAACTTTCCGTCTACCAGAAAATTTCCACAATGGTTAGAAGATTTTTTGATATTGATATATGGCGGCTGCCTAATTTTTTTTATCTGTTGGGCAGAACTTAATTCATATTTTGAGTGCGAGACTCCTGCAACTTATTGTGCCATTCATTACAGCTGTTCCCACAATTTACTTTGATGGTATTGACAGCTTATTGCAACAGCGTATAATAATAGGTGGGTGTGTCTGAGGTGGAATGGGCCCAGAGGTGTCGGTTCAGAACGGAGCACAGAACTTGCATACGATTTCCATTCTATTCTATGGGAGCTCCCAGTACAGGGGAGCGCTGTGTTCTCTCCACTGTTCTATGATAGTTCCCAGTATAGAGGAGCGCCGTGTTCTCTCCATTTGGTTCTATGAGAGTTCCCAGTACAGGGGAGCGCTGTGTTCTCTCCATTCTGCTCTATGGGAGTACTCAGTACAGGGGAGCGCCGTGGTCTCTCCATTCTGCTGTCTGGGAGTTCCCGGTACAGGGGAGCGCTGTGTTCTCCATTCTCTTCTATGGGAGTTCCGAGTACAGGGGAGCACTATATTCTCTCCTTTCTGCTCTATGAGAGTTCCTGGTACAGAGGAGCACTATATTCTCTCCTTTCTGCTCTATGGAAGTTCCCAGTACAGGGGAGCGCTGTGTTCTCCACTCTATTCTATTGGAGTTCCCAGTACAGGGGAGCGCTGTGTTCTCCATTCTCTTCTATGGGAGTTCCCAGTACAGTGGAGCGCTGAGTTATCGATTCTCATCTAAGGGAGTTCCCACTACAGAGGAGAGCTGTGTTCTCCATTCTCTTCTATGGGAGTTCCCAGTATAACTATACACAACCTGAATTGCGCATTAGATTACCATGCAGTCTCTCATTCAGGTCTAACAAAACTGAAATATCTGCACCATCCTTATGGGATTGATGCTGACCACTGTTCTGACTATACATTTTCCTGTAAGCAACCACAAGCATCACACAGCTTTCCTATAGTCCTTAACAAAAAAAACAAGTAGGAAGTAGCCACATAATTAGACCCGTTTGTCAGCGAGACGTCTTAGAAAGCTGGATGGCTGTAAGGGACCAGTCTGCACTTTCTGGTTTAGAAAACCCCTTTTAAAACACCCTATTAGAGTCACTCTGGGGGATCCTGTACTCAAAGCCTCCAGCGTGACGACCATCGACCCCTGCACAAGACCTAACACATCTCTATGTTACATAGACTGCACTGATTTTAATGGACGCGGTGTAATGCTTCGTTTTACCTGTGGTGGCACCACAGAAGAACTGAACACAAGGGGCTTGCTTACACCCTATCTCTAGGGGTCCTAGCAATGAGACCCCTTAATTTCCACCATACAGATTTGTTTTGTTTTTTTACGTGATTTAAAAGATAGTGTCCCCATCTAGATGACCACAAATACCATAGAGATTACACGTGCTTGGCCCATAGAAATGAACAGGGAGAAAGGACTGTGCAAGTGCGGCCATCTCCCTGTTCTCTGCAGTCAGCACGTAGCGGGCTACAAACCAGCTGCAGACCCAGAAACAACAAGATGGGAGTACGGCCTTTAATACATTATTGGGGTATTCTTGTCACACTGATTAGCTTTAAAAAAGGTAAATAAAGACTATTACCAAATACATTGCTGTTCTGATTTTACTTCACTTCAGAATTGGAGCAGTTCTTATCCCCTGTTTGTGTACACAAGGTTATCAACCACCTCTCTCTGCTCTAGCAATGGCCAGTATGGTGATGCCACTTTCTGCTGTATCTTATCAGCTGCACAGAAGCTTGTTTATCATTCCTACTGACCATCTTTAACCCTTTAGAGCTCTGTAGCCTTTTGCCCCGTTGTTAAAACCCTTCCATTTACTATTGACCCGGCTAGGAAAAGCAGAGCTGAAATGTCTGTCACTGCTGTAGAACCACTCACAGCCTGAACAGGAAGTGGAAGCCCTAACCTGTAGAGCCGGCCACATGCTGAACAGGAAGTGTGGTGATGTGGTAGTGCCGCCCACGGCCTGAACAGGAAGTGGGAGCTTGAAGCTGTAGAGCCGCCCACAGCCTGGACAGGAAGTGGGAGCTTGAAGCTGTAGAGCCACCCACAGCCTGAACATGAAGTGGGAGCCTGAAGCTGTTAGAGACCACCCAAGCCTGAAACAGGAAGTGGAGCCTGAAGCTGTAGAAACCGCCCCCCCCGCCGAACAGGAAGTGGAAGCTTGAAGCTTTAGAGCCACCCACAGCCTGAACAGGAAGTGGAAGCCTGAAGCTGTAGAACCGCCCACAGCCTGAACAGGAAGTGGAAGCCTGAAGCTGTAGAACCGCCCACAGCCTGAACAGGTAGTGGACGCCTGAAGCTGTAGAGCCGCTCACAGCCTGAACAGGAAGTGGGAGCCTGAAGCTGTAGAGCCGCCCACAGCCTGAACAGGAAGTGGGATCCTGAAGCTGTAGATCCGCCCACAGCCTGAGCAGGAAGCAGGAGCCTGAAGCTGTAGAACCGCCCACAGCCTGAACATGAAATGGGAGCCTTAAGCTGTAGAACCGCCCACAACCTGAAACAGAAGTGGGAGCCTGAAGCTGTAGAAGGGCCCACAGCCTGAGCATGGAAGTGGGAGCCTGAAGCTGTAGAACCGCCCACAGCCTGAACAGGAAGTGGGAGCCTGATGCTGTAGAAGCGCCCACAGCCTGGAACAGGAAGTGGAGCCTGAACTGTAGAACTGCCACACCTGAACAGGAAGGGAGCCTGAAGCGAAGCCACCCAAGCTGAACAGGAAGAGGGAGCCTGAAACTGTAGAACCGCCCACAGCCTGAACAGGAAGAGGAAGCCTGAAACTGTAGAACTGCCCACAGCCTGAACAGGAAGTGGGAGCCTGAAGCTGTAGAGCCGCCCACAGCCTGAACAGGAAGAGGAAGCCTGAAACTGTAGAACCGCCCACAGCCTGAACAGGAAGTGGGAGACTGATGCTGTAGAACCGCCCACAGTTTGAACAGGAAGTGGGAGTCTGAAGCTGTAGAAACACCCACAGCCTGATCCGGAAGTGGGAGCCTGAAGCTGTAGAACAACCCACAGCCTGAACAGGAAGTGGGAGCCTGAAACTGCAGAACCACCCACAGCCTGAACAGGAAGTGGGAGCCTGAAACTGCAGAACCACCCACAGCATGAACAGAAAATGGGAGGCTGCAGCTGTAGAAGCGCCCACAGCCTGAACAGGAAGAGGAAGCCTGAAGCTGTAGAACCACCCACAACCTGCAAAGGAAGTGGGAGCCTGAAGCTGTAGAATTGCCCACAGCCTGAACAGGAATTGGGAACTGAAAATAACTGCGAAAAGCAGGCTCTGCAGAACAGCATGGTACAAACACCCTTTCGAATGGGAGCAAAATCATGTTGCTATCCTTCATTATAAAACAATAAGTTCAGAGAGAGAGGGGGCCTCTACTGACAATCGTTAACTTTTGATTAGAGTAGAAAGCTATTATAAAGAGCGTCTTTCCCTTTGGAGGACCTGTCCTGCATTACACAGACAACCCCACTGATTTGAGTGGACAATATGTAATGCCTAATTTATCCTCTTGTGGCGCTGCAGATTTCACCACATATTACATCTAATTTCTGCAGCCTCCATAGGTGGCACACTTTGTCAGAGCCGTTTTTAAAAAATAGGAATTGTTCAAAGAGGAGAACAAGTATACGTGTTATACATAATAAAACAGATTCATTAAAAAAATGTTTATGCTTTAGCGGAATTTTATTTAATCTTTTTGTTCACTTAAATTTGGAATTTTTTTTAAATCTTCCTTTATATTTTGTTTTTGACCCTCTTAATTTTTTCTTAAACCTAATGTGTGGTCATATTCCTACAGACAAATTTTTCTATGAAGGTAAATGACTGCCAAGGCATGTAAAACACAGATGTATCTGCTAAGTACCACCTAAAATATGCCCAAGAGCGACCATCACTAGATTAACCCCTGATCCCTCCCACCCCTGAATTTACACTCCGAGAAGATCGGATCGTGGGGTGTCAGCAGGGCCATCTTTTCCATTGGGCGCACTCGGAAGTTGCCCGGGCGCCCCACAATTATGAGGGCCACAGGTGGTGTATGCATGTTCCAGGAATACAAAAATCATACACTGGATCCCGTGGTTGGCTTTGCTTATTTAACTGTTTGTGTGTTTTTAGGACGTGCATGGTGGAGAAGGGAGCCAAAGACTCCCTGCCCTGCCAATTAGACTTATAGGCTGAAGGCTGCCAGTGTCCAGACATACAGTAAACGGCATGATAATATGAGTGTGCTTGGGGGTGGCAAGAGACATGGCCTAGTGTGATGTCATGTATTTGGGCAGGGTCCACTGCAGTGTTATGCCTGAGGGCCCATAATGCTGTTAAAGGGGTTTTGCCACAACGTAATAATGACATGGGAAGCTTGTAAATTAAATCATAAACATTTTCCCCATTCATCAGTATTTAAAATTCTTGACCGTTTTTGTTTTAGCTGCTCCTTTAGTGATCCATTGTTTACAGCTCGTCTCCAGGGGATACGACCAGGGCTGAGAGCTCTTCAGTCCTGGTCGCACATGCTCAGACATCACCTCTCCTCTCAGGCAGCTACTGAGTGTTCAAACTCCAGGTGCTATGTGAGAACACTGAGTGGATACTTTTCTGATAAATATATGCAATTTATTGTAACAATATAATAGCACACCGGCTATGACATAAGAATGAATAAAGTTACTTGCGCTTAGCAGTAGTACACACGGTGAACCGACAGTCCATACAGATGGTAGAAATGAATCAAACTTGCAACCGCATAGTGTGGCGTCTCCTCTCGTTTCCTGGAGAGCGCGATGGAGCTTCCAGCTGGACAGGCGGGCAGTAAGCGCGCAATGTTTTGAGAGGCACCTTGAGAAATAGAGGAGACGCCACACTATGCAAGTTTGACTTACATCTACCATTTCTATGGACTGTCGGATCACCGTGTGTACTACTGCTAAGCGCAAGTAACTTTCTTCGGTCTTATGTCATAGCCGGTGTGCTATTATATTGTTACAATAAATTGCATATATTTATCAGAAAAGTATCCACTCAGTGTTCTCACATGATTACTATGGAAGGAGCTGCAGATCTCCTTACTGAGTGAATGGTGAAACCGACTCTAGCGGTATAGCTACCAGTATATATTATCAAACCCCAGGTGCTGTCATTCTACTCCCGTCCTCTGTGCTCCTTAGTAATTAGTCAAACAGTGCAAATAAATAAAAAGAAAGAAGCCTCAATGAGGTTTGTGCATTGATAAAGAGAAAAAAAAATCCACAGGTTTGGGTCCTGCAGGGATTTGAACCTAGGACCCTTGTGCTGTGAGGCAAAAAACTTTACCTCTGAGCTACACCGTAGCTACTCACAGCTCTATACCTAAACAGATCTTTCATTGACTAGAGAGAGGACAGGCATGGTGATGTCTTCCTGCTGGGTCACATGATATGCACTTCAAACAACTCGCACAGAGCAGGATGTATTGAATAAGATTGTGGCAAAACCCTTTTAAGACGGCTCTGGGTGTCAGAGGTTTACAGGTAAGGATTGTCATGTTCCCTGATCCCTACTATTAGTCTCTTACAGCCACCCTGTAGTAGCTGATGACAAATGTGTACATCACATGTGTCTAACTCAAGGCCCACGGGCCACATCTGGTCTGCTACGTCACTGTATAGGGCCCACGAGAGCTTAGACCAGCAAGCAGGGATGGACAAAGGTATGCATGCAGAAGGACTTGCTCTCCTCTATCCCCAGAGGACACATACAGCACTCGGCACAGGGAGCAGGCGCCATCTTGGATCCAGAGCCCCGGCGTGCACCTCCCCATTGTTCCGTTCAGTAGCTCACAGGTGGTAGCAGAGCTCTGACAGCAATACCCAGGCCACCTAGCCACCCCCCAGTGTCCCTTAGGACAACCATAATCCTTTACGTGGCCCCTAGGGAAAATATGATGTACAGCAGGGGTGTCAAACCTAAGTCATAAAACAAACTGTGCTTTCCACAAAGTTATGATCAGCAGTTTTTAGGGCTGTGATGCCCCCTTGAATGCCCATCTACCCCAGAAAAGCAATGACCAAACAGATCTTAAAAGGGAGGGGGGGTCACATACTTTTGGGAACACGCCTATAACAAATGGTTCCGATGATCACAAGGTCTCCATTTTGGCAGCGAGCGGAGAAAAACAATTTGACGCCACTTTAAAAGACACGTACTTATCGTCTATAATGCAGATGCTTGTGTTTGCTAGCAGGGGAATTACCTGCATGAATACTTACAAATTGAAATGAATTAGCTATGCGGTTTTATCTTAAAGAGCTGTAGCCTCGCTCAACTAATTCATTTCTGTGAAGTCTAAACCACTTATTAATATCTAATACTGTCAGCTTCAGCTTCGTGCCGCAGAGCCCTCTGTACACAGCTCTGCTGATATCCAACATGGCCGACCCATCACTCAAAATATCAATAGCACCGGAGATTAACCTCTTCAGCGCAGGCCAGTAAGCCAAACCGATGCTGTATGGCCTCCGACCACAGCTGTAGGTGATGATGGAAGTGTTTAAGTCTTCCTCAATTTCTATTCCGTCTTTAGTTATATCTTGGAGAAAGCTGGGTGACAACCAATATGGCTTCCAGAGGGAAATCTGTAACCGGGTATTCATCGTGTGTCATTTATCGATCCTTTGTACCAATAAGGCACTTGACTATCTGATCATGCACTACCCTAATGCCATCCATGCATCAATGACAGAGCACCAATGCATTTCCTATTCAGCACCCATGCATCAATGACAGAGCACCAATGCATTTCCTATTCAGCACCCATGCATCAATGACAGAGCACCAATGCATTTCCTATTCAGCACCCGAGCACCAATGCATTTCCTATACAGCACCCATGCATCAGTGACAGTGCATCTCCTATACAGCACCCATGCATCAGTGACAGTGCATTTCCTATACAGCACCCATGCATCAGTGACAGTGCATTTCCTATACAGCACCCATGCATCAGTGACAGTGCATCTCCTATACAGCACCCATGCATCAGTGACAGTGCATTTCCTATACAGCACCCATGCATCAGTGACAGTGCATTTCCTATACAGCACCCATGCATCAGTGACAGTGCATCAATTCAGCACCCTCACAGCGCCCATACATCAGTGACAGAGCACCAATGCATTTCTTATACAGCACCCATATATCAATGACAGAGCACCAATGCATTTCCTTTACAGCACCCATGGATGCATCCATGACAGAGCACCAATGCATTTCCTATACAGCGCCCATGCATCAGTGACAGAGCACCAATGCATTTCCTATACAGCACCCATGCATCAGTGACAGAGCACCAATGCATTTCCTATACAACGCCCATGCATCAGTGACAGAGCACCAATGCATTTACTTTACCGCACCCATGGATGCATCCATGACAGCGCACCAATGCATTTCCTATACAGCACCCACACATCAGTGACAGAGCACCAATGCATTTCCTATACAGCACCCACGCATCAGTGACAGAGCACCAATGCATTTCCTATACAGCACCCATGCATCAGTGACAGAGCACCAATGCATTTCATATACAGCACCCACGCATCAGTGACAGAGCACCAATTCATTTCCTATACAGCACCCACACATCAGTGACAGAGCACCAATGCATTTCCTATACAGCACCCATACATCAGTGACAGAGCACCAATGCATTTCTTACACTGCACCTACAGCGCCCATACATCAGTGACAGAGCACCAATGCATTTCCTATACAGCGCCCATGCATCAATGACAGAGCACCAATGCATTTCCTATACAGCACCCATGCATCAATGACAGAGCACCAATGCATTTCCTATACAGCACCAATACATCAGTGACAGAGCACCAATGCATTTCTCACACAGCACCCATATCAATGACAGAGCACCAATGCATTTCCTATACAGCACCCATGCATCAATGACAGAGCACCAATGCTTTTCTTATCCAGCACCCACGCATCAGTGACAGAGCACCAATGCATTTCCTATACAGCACCCACACATCAGTGACAGAGCACCAATGCATTTCCTATACAGCACCCATGCATCAGTGTATCAGAATATCAATACTCGCTCAGCACACAGATATCAGATATTCTCAGCAGCCTCATAGATCAGTGATAGAGTATCAATGCAGCACCCATACATTAGTGATGGAGTGTCAATGCATAACACTCACAGCATCTATACATCCTTGATAGAGTATTAACTCGGCACCCATAGATTAGTGATAGAGTATAAATTCAGCAATTGCACAGCACCCATATGTCAGTGATAGAATATCAATTTAACACTCTCTCAGCACCTATATATCAGTGATGGAGCATCAATTTAGCTCTTTTACACCTATATATCAGTGACATAGTATTAATTCAGCAGTTTTACCAGGGATTGACTATCAACTCGGCACCCATATATCAGTGATATTAATTCAGCATGTTTATAGAGGCATTTATCTGTAATATAGTATAAATTCAGTACTTTTACAGCACCCATATATTAGTGGTAGAGTATAAATTCAGTACTTGTATATCAGGCAATGAGTATGAAATCAGCACTCTCACAGCACCTATAGATCAGTGATGGAGTATGAATTCAGAAGCCAGATATTAGTCATAGAATATCAATCCAGAACTTACACAACACCTATGTCAGTGATGTAGTAGCAATTCAGCACCTATATATCAATACTCACAAATAGTTAGGGATATTCGGCTTTTGGTTGAAATTTCAGGATGAACATAATATTTCTTGAATTTTTTTTAAATAACTATATAAGACCATCTCTTAAAGGGACTGTCTCACTACAAAGACTAGCTTTCAATATGTAGGGAATGGTAAATGAAGACCTTTTCCAGATAGACTGCTTTGTTTATTTTTCTTTGTTGAGATAAAAGTGATTTTATCAGGTCTGAGTACACTCATGTTTCTCTGGTTACCATCCTGCTCTGCCCTACTGTTTGTCTTATCTGGAAGCAGGGACAACATCATCACACAGGTCGCCACACAAAACTACTGGTAGCTTGAGAGCTGACTGTTATCTGATCTAACAAACAAAGGAGACTAATTGCTTATGTTTACTTTAGTACTGAAGCTTCTCTGCACTTAAGATAAACATCTCCTGTTCTCATGTCAGAATAATTAGCAGGCCTTTGAATGCTGAGATGATATGCTAGTCACCCACAGCCTGACCAGGAAGAGACAGGATGCAGAAATGAAAGCTGCTTTTGGCTCTGAATCAGCGTGGTAAGGCAACCCCTTTGGAGAATGCAGATTTCCAACTGTTCACTGTTTCAGTACTTTTTGCACAACTTGCTAATCTCTAACAAGGAGCTTATGGCAAAGTCCCAACAGGTGTTTGATCGTCCAATACATTTAGGGGATCAATTTGAATTGGGATTTAAACCGTCCTCCTCATCCTGCTCTTCACATTGTAACATCATGAGACCAAGGCAACATCTTACAATTGACTAACAGGACCTCAGATGTAAGAGGCATCCAATTGTCAAGTCGGACCATTCGTAGTCCTGACCTGACCTGGCTGATGCATAGCGCTCTCCTCGACGTCTCCAGCATTGTTGGCGGCCATCATTTCTGCTCAGAGTGAATCGACTTTCATCACAGAACAGCAGTGAGGACCAATGGTCCCTCGTCCAGCATAGATGCTCCCTGGCAAGATGATGATGCTTGTGCCTGGTGAGGTGGTCAGGTCATCTAGCATGCTGACCACTCTGATGTAACCAATTTCAAATGGTGTGACTTGACACTTGGTGCCTCTCACCTCCCTTAAAAGTGCCTGGAGTTGTGCGGCGTTCATCATCTGGTTCCGCAGGGCATTGGTTAAAATGAAGCGGTCATCAGTGTGTGATAGAGCAAAAGGACGCCCACTTCTTTGCCTTTCTGTGACTCTTCCAGTCTCTCTGTATCTCTGATACAACCTGCTGCTGACACAGTGTGACATTCTAAGCTCAGTGGCCACTTCCGTCTGAGAGCATCCTGCTTGAAGCCTGGCAATGGTGAGGTATTGTTGGGAATTTTCCCATTAAGCTCCTTGTTAGAGATCAGTAAGTTGTGCACAAAGTCCTGAAACACTGAACAGTTGGACGAGTGCATCTAAAGGGAAGAAATGAGAGCATTTAGTGCATTTAAAAAAAAAAAATCCAAGAATTTTATATTCATCCTGAAATTTCAACCGAAAGCCAAATACCCCGAACTTTTTGTGATTAGTGTAGTATTAACTCAGCACTGTCACAGCACCTATATATCAGTGATAGAGTGATAATTCTGCATTTTCACAGCAAACATATATAAGAAGTAGACTATAAATTCAGAACTTGCATATCAGTGATAGAGTATGAACTGAGCACTATTACAGCACCTATATATCAGTGATAGAGTATCAATTCAGCACCTATATATCAGTGTATAAATCAGAGTATCAATTCAGCATTTTCATAGCACCAATACATCAGTGACACAGTAGTATTTTAATGACCATATAGCAGTGATAGTGTAACATTTCAGCACTTTCACAGCACCCATGCATTAGTGATAGAGTATTAATTCAGCATCTGTCCACAGTGCAGGTGCATTTTTGCAGCTGTGGTCGGCCAGAAATCTAAGTGTATATGGCGAGTGTGGCTGTTGCTGCTGGGATCAGTCATATAAACAACCCCATAGATGATTGATCAGCTGCATTTGAATCAATCAAAATTGTATGTGTATGGCTATCGTTAGAACAAAAGGGTTTTCCTTCACAATAGACATTGATGGCACCCTATAGATGTCCAGAAGGAAAGGATCACAGCTCCTCCACACTTGATTATGCCACAGCGCTGCTCTATACAGGAGGCATGTATAGTATTGCATCACTGCCGAGTTAAAGGGGTTGTCTCACTACAAGGATTGCTGCTTTTTATGTTAAAGATCTTGCAAGAACAAGTCACTTTGCAATATGTGTCCATTAACAGTGTCCTACCTGTTACTAGATATCTCCTCGTGTATGGGCCGCATCAGCTCCTCAGGTCGCTATAGCTATAGACCTCTTCAGTCTCTCCTGATAGGTCTGTAGCTATAGCAACCAGTGCTGGCAGCCTGTTTGCTCTCTCCTGATAGGCTGCCATCACTGGTCGCTATAGCTACAGACCTGGCTTCTACTGCATCCTAGCAGAAGCCAGTAAACACGCCCCTGAATATGTAGTGAAACCAAGAAAACAGGACTGAGGTAAGATGAAGCAATGTAGTGAGACAACCCCTTTAAGTAAATAGGGATATGTTAAAATTGCAATACAGAGCCATACTGAGAATGGCACTGGGTAGAAGAAAAGTCACATATGTCGCTTTGCTTTGCACCTTCATTTCAAGCATTGTTCTAGGTCCTCTTATCGGAAAACAAGGGTTGAATAGAGTTGATCCACTTATGTCATTGAAAGCTGATGACTATTTGCCCAGTATGACTGGAGAATCCTGGACAGATGCCAAGGGCCATACAGCTTAGGAGGCGCACAACACCCTGGGTAAACATGGTCTTTACTTCTCAAGAAGAAGATAGAATGAGGCCCATAATGACTGTGTCCCTCAATGGACAATATATAGCTTAAGCCAGACTTCACTCTAGTGACACATCTATGGTGGGGCTGATCATGATTGACCAAATTATTGCATGTCCCTATGCCAAAATTTAGAGGAAAAGCCTAAACTATGGGTACAGTGAAGGCTGCAGTGTCCCTTTTTTCTCCCTATTTATCATGTGGCCAGAAATAATTGGGGATCATTGACCTGTAAGAGTAGTAGAAACCTAATGCACTGATACAGGACATCTAGTTACTCCTCATAGAGGTGCAGACATTTTTATGACTATCCATCCTTCTCTTTCAGACAAGACAGGGCAACCGTTTGGCTGCAACACCACTTGTTGCCAAAGTTCTCTACCCACTTGAGGGCTAGATGCTTGGGGCACTGGTGCTGGTCATCTAGTAACTCCTCACAGAGGTCAATAAACTCATTAGTGTGGACATTTCTTGACTGACCAACCATCTATTCCAGAAAAGACACAGCAACCATTTGGCTACAACATCTCTTGTTCCTGGATTACTTGACCTATTTGAGGGTTATATGTCTGGTGCATTGGTGCTGGTCGTCCAGTAACTCCTCACAGTGGTCAATGATCTCATGTTTGTGTACATTTCTTGACTGGCCTTACACGTCTTCCAGAGAAGAGACTGGAACCATTTGGCTACATCATCTCTTGTTCCTGAAGACCATGACCCCTATGAGGGTTAGATGTCTGGTGCACTACTGCTGGCCATCCAGTAATTCCTCATGTAGGTCAATAAACTCAACAATGGAGACATTTCTTGACTGGCCTTCCACCTCTTCCAGACAAGAGAGGGCAATCATTTGACTACAACACCGCTTGTTCCTGGAATACTTGACCTATTTGAGGGTTATATGTCTGGTGCATTGGTGCTGGTCATTCAGTAGTTCCTCATAGAGGTCAATTAACTCATCAGTGGGAACATTTCTTGACTGGCCATCTACCTCTTTCTGACAAGAGACAGCAAACATTTGGTTACAACATCTCTTGTTCCCGAAGTCCTTGACTCCTTCTCAGGGATAGACGTCTGGTGCACTAGTGCTGGTTATTCAGTAATTCCTCATAGAGGTCAATTGATTCATGAGTGGGACATTTCTTGACTGGCTGTCCACCTCTTCCAGACAAGAGAGGTCAACCTTTTGGCTGCAACACATCTTGTTGCCAAAGTCCTTGACCTCTTTGAGGGTTGGATGTCTGGTGCACTGGTGCCACACACCTATTTGCTCCTGAATGGGAACATTTTTGGACCTATTTTCCACCTCTGCCTTGGTACCCCTCAAGACAATTTGGTAATACCATATCTATCTTTCTAAGTAAAGTTCTTCTTTGGATCCTTATTATTTTTTTTTTACTGCAGAGGAGCACAATACCTAGCAGAGAGCTGAACATGCTAGAGTAGACAATGCATGACGATGGAGAACTTTCTCTGCCGCCTTCGATCGGCTGCTAAATATGTTTCTTTGCAATCCCCGCCCCAAACCTCCAGACATCAATGCATATTACAATACACCGGCTCGGCTGTCAATAAAGCCACACAATCTAAAAAAAAGGAAAAAAATACGAAATCCACATTGTTTTCCACATAAAGCAAAAGACAACGAAAAAAGGGAAATGAACAAAAGCAGCGAGTAAGGAAGAGAGAGGGAGACACATCTAGAATTACACAGGCAGGAGAGAGAGGAAGAGAGAGCAGGGACTAGGAGACCAGGGAGGTATTGATTGGTGTCTGTCAGGTATTGTGGAACAATGGAGCAGATTCTTGTCTGGGCACTGCACCAAAGCACAGATCAATGGGGACATCGATGCTGGAGGAAGGATAGGCTCTGACTCCATAGCAACGCTAAAGGGAGAAGTGACGATGGGGAGGCCTCTTCCAAACTTAGCTGTAGACATCCACTGACCCAAATTTCTGTCAAATGGGTTTCATCTCATCATAGATTTAAAGTGCACCTGTCCCACAGGCAGCCATATTGTAGAAGAACACAATATATCAACTCCGTAGAAGCCAATTCCTTTTTTTTGTTTTGTAGGTCTCCGGCATCAATCCCATCTATATAAAGGGTCCTCCTGCTGCATATTCTGCACAGTTGTGAAAAAGGCCTCATAGGAAGTATCCATTATTTTCCCGATGATAAACATAGGATACAATGGTGGTATCTGTGGTTATATGCAGCACTACAGATAAAACTATGGCATTCTCATAAGGAGTGTGCATACTATTGAAACCATTTGTAATTGCTGCAATGCATCTAGGCTAAAACAAAATGTATTGATGTTGCCAATAGTATTAAGCAAAAATCTCCATCCGTTTTGTGTATACAGCTCTTATGCAGGGCAATGGGGTGTCATGGTTACAGACTACTATTAACAACCTGTGTTAATCCCGCAGTCTTGTGTCTCTTCTTGACAGAAGAGTAAACATACGAGGAAGGGGTCAGGAATGTGGAGTTTGGTCAAAACCAAAGACAAGCCAATGTAAAGGAAGGCCAAGTAGCCCTTAACTTCAATAGGGCTTCTTAGACTCTACTACTCCATTTAGCCCTGCACCAAATCCATATAGAGTTCTACCACTAAGTAGACCGTATGTTATGTATATTACAGAGTCTAAGGGGCCCTCTGGAAGTTAAGGACTCCTTGGCCTGTCTTGACCTTGGCTTGTCTTTGGTGTTGACCAAACTCCACTTTCCCCGACCCTTTCCTCGTCTGTCTACTCTTCTGGCACCATGCTTGAGACTTCAGCTGTTGCTACACTCAGCGTAACAACCTAAGGCTTCCCTGCAGCAAAGTCCAGGTACCCGTGGAATGGTTAGATTCACATCAGAAAGATATAGGATAGGAGGTGCTGGAGATTGGCACCTATCAAACATTGATGGCATATCTTTTGAATATGTCATCAAAGTTTGTGGTGGGAAAACCTTTAACCATTATACAAGTACCTGGACTTTGCTGCAGGGAAGCCCTAGGTTGCTGCTCTCAGAGTACCCTCCAGTAGCAACAGCTGCTCTATCTAATAGTGGAGTTTGGTTAACACTATAGAACAGCCAAGGTCAAGGTAGGCCACAAATCTTTTGGGATACAAGTAACAGGCCAAAGGTCAGTGCAGGTGGCTGACAAAAAAAAGGGTAGTCAGGAAACTGATGGCGAACACAGAGCAGAAGTACATATTTGCAGACTTTAGGAATCTGCTTGCCAAGTTCGGAAGACTAGCAAACGGGTCCTTTAAATAGACTATGGCAACAAGGCATTGGAGGAGGAAGCTCATATTTGGGGGCTTATTCTCCCTTTAAGAGACCAAGACTCAATATGTGTGCACCTTATGGATGCCATTTAGAAGACGACAGTGGCAAAGAAAATGGGAAAATCATGGGAAAATCAGGAGAAAAACATTTGAGCTAGACAGCAGCACCACTGTAAAGAGCATAGCTTAGAGAGGCACGGGTGGTCCCATACATGAGAGAGGTAGAAGACTATGGTAATAACATGGGAGCAGGAGCCGGATACTACATACTGGGTATACCATGTGATTGCAGGATCAGGCTACACATGGCCTGTTATTTGTCTGTGCTTATGGTGTGCATAGGAGTTATGTACTTGACATGGTAGGAAATAGTTGATCAAGACTCTTGGAACAATAAATAGTTGAAAGAAGATAATTTCAATTACATGTTTAGCTCTTCTGCTTCTATAGGTTATATGCCAAATCTAACAGGCCTGTAAAATATCACAGAAAATGTAGTAACCATATAATAACCAGATATATACTAGTATTGTATCTTGGATGGTCAATAATAGGGCCAGGCATGACAACGTGACCTAGTACTTTACAAAAGTTCCTATGCAGCCAATGTTGCAACCAACCGGCATACCTTGAGTTTTACAAAGTATGCCTGAACTGGACTCATGCGCCTGACTTAAAGGGGTTGTATCATTTCATTAAATGGTCTTCAGAATAAGGGGGCAGTGAAAACAAGCAACTTTGCAATTGGATGTCATTAGCAAAGCTGTCTTGTTTTCACAGTCTGCCTTATCTTTGTTTTGTGTAAACACTGTTCCCCAGTGCAGATCCGATTCCACCTCCTTTCATTTCATTGGCTGATGGCTCTACTAATTTACATTCTGTTCAGCCCCTGGTCGTATTCAAGGGAGCATGCATTCCTGCCTCTCTCACTCAGAATAAGGGGTCGGCAACAATTTCACTCTGCACAGCCAGCAGAAGCACAGTGACACTGCAGCTGCTTCTACAATCATTAAACAGCAGAATTGTACTCTGTGCCTAAGATCTGTGCTGCTCTGGATGGATTCATAGAAGACTGGATTCAACTATAACAAACCTCCAGCTGTGAGAGGAGAAGAGATCAGTTCATAGAAGACTGTCTAGACTGAATGCAGGGCTGTGGTATGTAAACAAACAGCTCTTACAAAATAAGACTGCATAGGGAGAGGAACAAGACAGTGACATGTGGACTCAGATAGAGATGGGGGGGAAGAGCACACTGACTCGGGAGCGAGCATGAACAGTGAAGGGGGGGATGAAGTCATCCCCCTTCAGTTAAGAAACACCCAGCGGGGAGGGGAAGAAACGCCCCTGGATTTGATTAGATGAAAAACTGAAAGTACAATGAAACACACGAACTGATGAAGTGATAAATCTACTTTAAAGACTAACCATGGATTAGCTTAAATTTTCCAAAAACAAATCACAAAAAGTCAAGTCAAACTAATATGTTAATTGTAAGTGGATTGACCATATAGCAAGACACCAAACTAGAAAGGTGTTGACGATGTTCTGCCAATGTGATGTAATAACTGTTGAACGTTACAGTTGGCCCAACGATAACAATAAACACATAGTCATGACCGAAAAAGTAACGTGGTCATAATAGAGTCCTACGTCTTGAAGTATTCAGTACAACATACGCTTCTTGGTTTTCTCGCATTACAACACTTCTTGTTTTACCTTTGTCTAGGCTTTCAGAGAAGAAATCCTTTATCTGGTTCTTCTCATCCTTTATCCCCTTCCAAAACCACAGATGCTTACCAAAACGTTATTGGGTTCTTGCCATTGTCTTTCCCACCCCATTAGTCAGAACTAGAACTATAGCAGGAGTTTTTGTCACATGAAGATCTTGCTGTGATCTCATAAGCCTAAGGGTATGTTCACACGGCTTATTTTGCCGCATTTTTGGGCGCGCATTTCTCCATGTATTGCACTTTATACGTAGCGAAATGCGCGCCGTAATTACGGTAATTCATAGAGAGCTATACGATCGTATTGGATGCCCAGAGATAGAATTGACATCGCTGACAATGCATGTCAATGGGGCTGGCCGGGTGCCGTGCTTTGCAATTAAGTGATCATCAGCGCGTGCTTCCAAAACACCCGGCAGGTTGCGGCACGCGCCCCAATACGCCTTGTGAACATACCCTAAGGCCGGGTTCACATCTGCATCAGGGTTTCCATTGCAGAGGTGAATAACTGAAGCAATGGGATCCGTTACACCCAGGGCACCCAACGGACACTATTAAGTACAATGGGTACGTCAGGTTGCTTAGTTTTTTTTTTCGGTCTTAGCGACAGACTACCGAGTGTCCCATTACAATTAATTGGGTCTGTCGGGTGCCATGGGTGTCCATTGTGAATGGATCCTGGGGCTTCAGTTATTCACCTCTGTTGCATAGGTTCTGAATGGGAACCAGGCCTAAGTTCCTACAAGGGCCTGAGAAGACAGAAGAAGAGGCATTTAGTATATTAGGATATTTACACTAATCAGGGCCAGCTTTAGGTTGCACAATGACATGGATTACACAGTGCCCATCGGTTGCTCTTGCTGAAGGGTAGACACAGGTAGTAAGTCATCTAAAGGCTTTTAATCACTACAAATCTTAATTTTTGTTGAAATGCATTGTTAGTAGATTTCCTTATAAATGGAGCTATTATTTGGCCACTGTATAGGGGTATTATTTAAGTACTCTATAGGGGAATTATGTGAACACCATATGAAACATAGTCCGTGGCTCTTATATTATGATTGGAAATGACATGTTTACCCCTAGTCCAGGGGTCTGCAATGTCGGCTCTCCAGCTGTTGGGAAACTACAACTCCCATCATGCATTTATATAATCTATATCAGTGGGCATGATGGGAGATGTAGTTTCCCAACAGCTGGAGAGCCGACGTTGCAGACCCCTGCTTTGGTCCCTACAAACACCAGCAATAGATACTTATCAAAAATATATACCATGTGTTGGGCAGGGTCAGACTGGCCCACAGGGGAACACTGGAAATCCCCGGAGGGTAGCTAAGCATGGCAGACCTGGAGTTTTTTTTAAATTGCATATACATCTTTGGGAGAGGCAGAAAGGCAGAGAGAAAGAGACAAAAATCAAGAGGCAGAGTGTAAGAGGCATGTACAGTAGTTGTAGGGTTGACACCCAGAATCCACTTCTCTGGTGGGGCCCAAAAGAATCAACTCCATCGCTTGGGCCCCAAGTATCAACTCTACCGCTTGGGCCCCAAGTATCAACTCCACCGGTTGGGCCCCAAGTATCAACTCCACCGGTTGGGCCCCAAGAATCAACCACCGGTGGGGCCCCAAGTATCAACTCCACAGGTGGGGCCCCAGGTATCAACCACCGGTGGGGCCCCAAATATCAACTCCATCGGTTGGGCTCCAAGTTTAAACTCCATCGGTTGGGCCCCAAGTATCAACCCCACCGGTGGGGCCCCAAGTATCAACTCCATCGGTTGGGCCCCAAGTATCAACCCCACCGGTGGGGCCCCAAGTATCAACTCCACCGGTGGGGTCCCACGTATCAGCTCCACCGGTGGGGTCCCAAGTATCAGCTCCACCGGTGGGGCCCCAAGTATCAGCTCCACTGGTGGAGCCCCAAGTATCAGCTCCACTGGTGGAGCCCCAAGTATCAGCTCCACTGGTGGAGCCCCAAGTATCAGCTCCACTGCTAGGCCCCAAGTATCAGCTCCACTGGTGGGCCTTAGGCATCCTAGTCCGACACTGGTGGTAGGCCCCAAGTATCAGCTCCACTGGTAGGTCCCAAGTATCAGCTCCACTGGTGGGTCCCAAGTATCAGCTCCACTGGTGGGTCTCAAGTATCAGCTCCATTGGTGGGTCCCAAGTATCAGCTCCATTGGCGGGCCCCAAGTATCAGCTCCACTGGCGGGCCCCAAGTATCAGCTCCACTGGCGGGCCCCAAGTATCAGCTCCACTGGCGGGCCCCAAGTATCAGCTCCACTGGCGGGCCCCAAGTATCAGCTCCACTGGCGGGCCCCAAGTATCAGCTCCACTGGCGGGCCCCAAGTATCAGCTCCACTGGCGGGCCCCAAGTATCAGCTCCACTGGTGGGCCCCAAGTATCAGCTCCACTGGTGGGCCCCAAGTATCAGCTCCACTGCTCGGCCCCAAGTATCAGCTCCACTGCTTGGCCCCAAGTATCAGCTCCACTGCTAGGCCCCAAGTAGCAGCTCCACTGCTAGGCCCCAAGTATCAGCTCCACTGCTAGGCCCCAAGTAGCAGCTCCACTGCTAGGCCCCAAGTAGCAGCTTCACTGGTAGGCCCTAGGCATCCTAATCCGACACTGGTGGTGGGTGCTAAAAGATGTTACTCCACAGATCGCATCACCAAGCATAAGGTCAACCTTGGAAGTGATTCCATGATAAAGTAGTAACATTTCAGACATTCAACTTTTTAGATGCGGTTTTTTGAAGCCAAAGCCAGCACTGGCTCATAACTGGATGACATCTATTTTTGGTCTTGACTTCAAAAACGACATCTAACCAGCTGAACGCTTGAATGCAGCCTCTCTCTACCTTTATTCCAATTTCACAGTCACGTGTCTAACCCAAATCACATGACCACAACACCCTAGACACAAGCAGACAACGACTCATTTACGGGAAGTGGCCCTGGAGGGGTTAACAGGTGGAGGTCCTCTGGTTGGGCCCCAAGTCTCAACCACCAGTGGGGCCCCAAGTATCAACTCCATCGGTTGGGCCCCAAGTATCAACTCCATCGGTTGGGCCCCAAGTATCAACTCCATCGGTTGGGCCCCAAGTATCAACTCCATCGGTTGGGCACCAAGTATCAACTCCACCGGTGGAGACCCAAGTATCAACTCCACCGGTGGAGACCCAAGTATCAGCTCCACCGGTGGAGACCCAAGTATCAACTCCACCGGTGGAGACCCAAGTAACAGCTCCACCGGTGGAGACCCAAGTATCAGCTCCACCGGTGGAGACCCAAGTATCAGCTCCACCGGTGGGCCCCAAGTATCAGCTCCACCGGTAGGCCCCAAGTATCAGCTCCACCGGTAGGCCCCAAGTATCAGCTCCACCGGTAGGCCCCAAGTATCAGCTCCACCGGTAGGCACCAAGTATCAGCTCCACTGGTGGGTCCCAAGTATCAGCTCCACTGGTGGGCCCCAAGTATCAGCTCCACTGGCGGGCCCCAAGTATCAGCTCCACTGGAGGGCCCCAAGTATCAGCTCCACTGGCGGGCCCCAAGTATCAGCTCCACTGGTGGGCCCCAAGTATCAACTCCACTGGCGGGCCCCAAGTATCAGCTCCACTGCTAGGCCCCAAGTATCAGCTCCACTGCTAGGCCCCAAGTATCAGCTCCACTGCTAGGCCCCAAGTATCAGCTCCACTGCTAGGCCCCAAGTATAAGCTCCACTGGGGGGTCTTAGGCATCCTAGTCCGACACTGGTGGTAGGCCCCAAGTATCAGCTCCACTGATAGGCCCCAAGTATCAGCTCCACTGGTAGGCCCCAAGTATCAGCTCCACTGGTAGGCCCCAAGTATCAGCTCCACTGGCGGGCCCCAAGTATCAGCTCCACTGGCGGGCCCCAAGTATCAGCTCCTCTGGCGGGCCCCAAGTATCAGCTCCACTGGCGGGCCCCACGTATCAGCTCCACTGGCGGGCCCCACGTATCAGCTCCACTGGCGGGCCCCAAGTATCCACTCCATCGTTTGGGCCCCAAGTATCAACTCCACCATTTGGGCCCCAAATATCAACTCAACCTTATGGGCCCCAAGTATCAACTCCATCGGTTGGTCACCAAGTATCAACCCTACCGGTGGAGACCCAAGTATCAGCTCCACTGGCGGGCCCCAAGTATCAGCTCCAATCGCGGGCCCCAAGTATCAGCTCCAATGGTGGGCCCCAAGTATCACCTCCACTGGCGGGCCCCAAGACAGTCCACTGGTAGGCCCAAGTACGCTCCACTGGTAGGCCCCAAAGACAGCTCCATGCTAGGCCCCAAATCAGCTCCACGCTAGGCCCCCAAGTATCAGCTCCACGGCGGGGCCCCAAGAAATCGCTCCACGGGGGCCCCAGATCACTCCACGGGCGGGCCCCAAGTACAGCTCCACGGGCAGGCCCCAAGTATCAGCTCCATGGCGGGCCCCAAAGTATCACTCCACTGCTGGGCCCCAATATCAGCTCCACTGCTGGGCCCCAAAGTTTACCCCACTGCTAGCCCCAAGTAGCAGTCCCTGCTAGGCCCCAAGTAGCACTTTCACTGGTAGGCCCTAGGCATCCTAACCCACATGGTGGTGGGTGCAAAAGATTTACCCCCACAGACGCATCACCAAGCAAAGGGTCAACCTTGAAGGGGGATTCCAGAAAAGTAGTAACATTTCAGACATTAAATTTTTTGGATGCGGTTTTTAACCAAACCCACCCCTGGCTCATAACGGATGACATCTATTTTTGGTCTTGATTTAAAAAAAACGACACTAACCGCTGAACGCTTGAATGCACCCTCTCTTACCTTTATTCCAATTTCACAGTCACGTGTCAAACCCAAAAACCATGACCACAAACCCAGACACAAGCAGACAAGACCATTTTCGGGAAAAGGGCCCCGGGGGGTTAACAGGTGGAGGTCATCTGGCGTGACCTATATTAGTAGGTCTTGTGGTTTCTAGCACAGGAACCAAGTAAAATATTAATGGCCATGTGCAGATATTACATTCCAGACTTTTGGGGATGGGCTCGGGGGTGATTTGAGATGAAAAATAGGGGGGCTTTCCCCTTTTTTCCACTGTGGGTTTGGGAGGTTTTGGGTTATGGGGTTCCTGGAAAACCAAAAGTTTCATTTCTCCTCTCCCTTTCCCCCCCTTTTATTTTCCCGGGGGAAACCCCCCAGTTTCACCCTTCTCATCCCTGGAGAGATAAGTTCTACTGGTTCTTCCAAGAGTCTTACAAGAATCCCGAAGCTTCCTAGAAGTGACGAACATCTGATACCTGACCTGGCGAAATGTTCTTGCCTACTGCACTATAGGACGGATCACATTTCTATGTAAGCCAAAGG
Organism: Phyllomedusa bahiana; assembly: GCA_025379985.1. Lineage (NCBI taxonomy): Eukaryota > Metazoa > Chordata > Amphibia > Anura > Hylidae > Phyllomedusa > Phyllomedusa bahiana. The sequence goes on from JAODAL010004011.1 coordinate 88,923, forward strand.
GAACATCATGAATTTCTTAAGATGTTTATTCCTGATTGATTTTTTGAGAACCGGTTTCCTTGTTGCGTATTCAGATGTGACAACTTTTAAATCTTAAAATTTTAAAAACACAAAAGTGGCGACCAAACAACCCATTCGTTAATGGTGGGGAAAAGAAGCAAATTGAATGGTTGCACCCCGGGAAAGCCCGAATCTTCTTTATCAATTTGTTTCCATAGAACGGTTCTTTGGGCCTCATGTATCAAATCTGCCTTGGAGAAGAGGAGGCCTGGTTACACATAGTAACCAAAAGTGTCGGGCTACAAAACAAGGTAGGTTCTCCTCTGTGTCTACTGGTGGTAGTGTTGCTTTTATTGCTCATTATCTCATACAATGAAAAAAGTCAGACATGGATTGGTAAGAGAATCTGCCCCAGAAATCCATGGTTTGGTATGGTCCATTTAATGGTGCCAGTCTACTTGTGGGAAACCACTTCAGTGCTAGATGCAAAAAAAAGGGGGCGTTTTACGCAAAAAAAGATTCTCATTTAATTTTAAAAGGAGGTGGATTTAAAGGGGTTTTCTAACCACAATGATTAACTTTTAACGTAGGGAAAGGGAAATGAAAAAATATTTTCCAAATACATTGCTGTTCTGATTTTGCTTTGTTCCGGTTATAAAGAAGATTTTAGCTACTGCCAGTGTACACAAGTATCTCTAAGTTACCAACCACCTATCCCTGCTCTCTCTTATCTGATTGCTCCAATCCCCTTTTCAGGGGGCCCAAGTTTGACCATGGCGAGTCAATCCTGCTGCTTTTTTTTCTCGGGCACAGAAGCTTTGTTCCCCTAGAAAATTTGAGAAGTTTAAAAGACAGAGTCTGAAAGCTTTGTGCACTACGGATTAAAACCTCCTCCCACTCAATCACTGTAACGGGAAATTTGAAGTTTAAACATACCCCCCACTCTATAGAACCCCCAAAACCCCAAATGGCCCCTGCAATTCTGAAGCCCCCTGGGGCCCTCGTAAAAAAAGCAGGGGAAAAAAGCAAAAAACTAAAAACCAAGGCCCCAGGCTGACCTGGCTCTTGTAAAAGGGATCGTGAAAAAAAACCCCTTCGTGCAAAAAATAAACTATGAAATTTGCATAAAAATTCCATCATGTGAACACACCATAGTACATAGTGAAAGAAATGTATTACTGTAATGACATTACATTTACGGGAAAAACTGGCTTCGGTACTTGAAGAGATTTCACGGTCTTTGTTTATATCTCTTTGAGACGGCGTGTCTGTCAAGACGTGACCTATCAACGATTTCCCAACAGAAAAATATAACAGCAGCGCCACCCTTGTCTGTGCCTGGTAATGAAGTATTCTTTTTTTTTTGGGTTTGGGGGCTGCAAAAACCCCCATTCCCTATAGACAAGAGTGGCGCTGTTTGGAATAAAAAAAAAAACAAACAAACACAGATTTCAGTTTGCCATAAATCTAATATTATTTTATCACCTGAATGAAAATGACAAATCAGTAATAGGAATTGTTATTGGAGCTAAAACAATCAGTCCTGAAAGATAGATTTGCTCAGGTTTGTCACAGAAAAATTTTTAGAAAAACAAACACGTTATTTCCCCAATTTTGGGGGGAAAATTTGGGGGTATGTCTTATACCCCCAAAAAATTAGGAGGGGGGCTGGAGGGGGGGCGTAAAGGGGGGTTAAAACGCCCCCCGGCGGTTTCCCAAACGCACGGGGCCCCCCCCAGTTCTTGTCTGCCTGAGATGCTACATTCGGGGTGTATGGAGCGGGCTCACGCGCTGAGCCCACTCCATATGCGGCGGGCGGCAGCTGTTTATCTCAGTTGGCAACAGGCGCTAACAGCAGCGAATGGATGTCTCCTATTAACACTAACTGAATGAAGAATGGTGCTAAAAGCATCGTTCCCCTCCCCCAGTACCCCCCCCCGCGGGCATAATTGCAGGAGGAAAAAATTTGGGAAACCCCATGCAGGTTCCCTAGCGCCCATGAACACCTAATTTCCCCCCTGCCTTTGGAAAAAAAATGAAAACTTGAATATGGCAGTCTTTGGGCCCGTTTTTTTCTTCCATATTTTGGGGGGACCATAATTTAAAAAATTTTTAAAATTTTTTAAAAGGGGGAAAAAAAGAGATCTCTCCCCAAAATTTTTTTAAACCCAGACTGTAAAAAGAACAAGGGGGGATTCCCCTAAAAGTCTTGAGGAACCAAGTTTTTTACATAAACAAAGAAAGGGATTCTTTTAAATGTTGAGCGGTGAGCTGGGGGGAAAACCCCCGGGCCCGAGGAAATTTTTTCATGGTGAATTTTACTAAAAGTTCAAAAAGGTTCTGAATACATTTCCCAGAAGGAAAAATAAAACAATTTTCAATGACTTTGGATTCTGCAGAAGGGGGTTTTTGGAAAAAAAACCCAAAAATTCCCCTAAAGGGGTTGGTAAAATTTTAAAAATTTAAAAAGTTTAGTGACCGGGGTTCTTTGGGGGAAGGGGCCCGGTTTTCATTTCTAGATGTAAAAAAATAAACCCAAATTTTTAGTGACCAGGATTTTGGAAAAAAGGGGTCTGGAAAAACAAATTTTCTAAAAATGGAAAATTTTAAAACTTTAACAAGTTTAAAAATTTTAGTGACCAGGGTTCTGGAAAGGGCTGGGTACATTTCTAGATGTTAATAAAACAAGTTATAGTGACCGGGTTTTTGGAGAAGGGGCTGGATACATTTCCAGATGTAAAAATATAACAAAAGGTTTAAAGGTTGGAACCCAAAAGGAAAAATTCTTTTTTGGGGAAAGAAGGGTCGGATACATTTCTTTAGTTATAAAATTTTTAAACCCGGTTTGTGGAACAAAAGGAAAAAAATTTGGGAGGGGAAAAATTTGGAAAAACATTTCTAGATGGGAATAATATAACAGTTTTACCCAATTTGGGGGGCTAAATTCAAGGAAAAAAAAAAGGGGGTTTTTGGGGGTGGGTCCAAGGGATTTTATTCTGGGGGGTTGGCCAAGAAAAATTGGGGGGATTCGGGAAAGGAAAAAAAATTTTTTCACTTAAACTGGGGGGGGAAAATTTTGGTTTATAAAAAATTTTCCTTCTTGGGTTTTCTTTTGCCTTTTCCTTCCCGGATCAAACCAAAAATTTTTGGCCCCCAAACAGGATTTTTAAACTTTTTGGTTTTGGACGGTTTTTTTGGTCCTTTTTTCGGGCCCTTTTACCCAAAATTTAAAAAAAACTTTAAATTTATAATTTAATTTTTTTAAAAAAAAAAATGAAAAACCCAAATTAAAGGGGGAAATTTTGTGGAAAAAAAAGCTATGACCCGGTTTTGGGAAGGGGCATTTAAAGCTTTTAAAACTTCAAAGGGGGGAGGTTTTTTTTAAATTTTTTTCTGGGGAAAGGGTTTTTTTTTTGGCCATTTAAAAAATTCTATTTTTTTTAAATAATAATATTTAATTAAAAATTATTTTTATAAACAATTCAATTTTTAAACCCCATTTTTTTTTTTTTAAAATTTTTAAAACAAAATTTTATATTTTTTCTTTTATTTTATTAAAAATTTTTTTAAATTTTTTTTTAGATTTTTTTTTTTTAAAAAAAGACAAAAAAAATAATGAAAAAAAATAATCAAAAAGGAAAAAAAATATTTTTAAATTTTCATTTTTATTTTTTTTTTTAATTTTGCTGAAAATTTAAAAAAATATTAATAGAAAAATAAGAAAAGGAAATAATTTTTTTTAATTTTTAAATTTTTTTTGATTTATTTTTTTTAGATTTTTCCCTAAATTTTGTTTAATAAAAAAAAAAATATAATAAATATATAATCATGGAAAATAGAATAATACAATTATTTCCTATTATATTTTTCCATTATTATATTTTTTAGCATTTGGCATAATAAAAAAAAAAAAAAAAATGAAAAAATTTTAAAAAATTTTTAAAAATATTTCCCTTTTTTAAGATTAAATTTTTTCCCTTTTTTTATCATTTTAATTATAAAAAATTATGGATGAATATAATCATAATAATGGAAATAAATTTTTTTATATTTTTCAAAAGTTTATTTTTATATTGTTGCAAAAAATGTTAAAAATGACATAATGGAAAATTCTAATAACGATTATAATAAATATAAAATTTTCTGTTATTTTATTATAATTTACATTTTTATTACTATATTTGTCAAAATTTTTTAAAATTTGGGGTTTTTATTATCAAAATTCTAATCAAATTTTTTTCCCATTTTTATTCTTTTGATTACTATCATTTTATAATTTTTGTCTGCATATTTTTGTGCTTTTTTTTAGTTTTTAAAACATCCGCGATCCATGGGTCATGCCAGGCCCCAATTTTTAAACCCGCGCCTGACGCAAGGGAGCCATTATTTGAAGCTGAAGGGAAAAATACTTTTTTTTGTTTGGGGGTAGTGAGAAGGGTTAAGTATATAGACCCGAGCAACAAAATTCCTGAAACTATTGATTTTGTGCCCCCTGTCTCCCGCGGTTCCCCGTGTTTTTAATCCCAAAGAAGGGGAACTGGTAAAACCACTGGGGGTCCCCACCCCCCAAGTCAAAAGCATCGCGCTCCGGGACAGGTCTTTCGAGTCAAATGTGACCATTTCCTTACCACAGGCGATAGATAACTGTGTGCAATCTATAAGCGGCTCCAAGAATTCCCAGAATCCCCTTTGGCACGGCGAATGTGTGACAGTCACAGCTTTCTGTCATAAAGTCTATAAAATGCGTCTAACCCTGACATTACAGATGGGCGTAGAGTTCAGTCCAGTAAATGGCAGTCAAACCACTGGGCCGATTATCATTGATTTTTTTTAGAAATCATTCATACCCCCACAGACCAATGTAACACAAAACCATGGCCGCATCCTGGAATCATACACATAGAGCAGTGCTTGTCTTCATTTGCCAGTGTCATAGAGAAGGTGGAGGGGAAGGCGAAGGGTGGCGCTCCTTACTACTAGAAGTAGTTATTAACAAATTAGGGGATATTCCATTTACAAGAGGCGGGTACAAGGTCGACCCCCTCTACCCCTATGTCTACAAGCCAGACATTATGACCTTGAGGTCACCAGTGACAATCCTCAAAGTCAACATGATGTGTGGTCATGTGTGATCATAACCCTGAAGGACTATTGTAGATGTTGTTATATTCCACCATGGAGAACTTCCAGCCATTGTTTGGTCCCAAAGTAGTTGGGAACGAAGTATAGAAAACAATAAGTGTAACTTCAGGCTCTTGGGCTCAAGTGCAAAATTTGTAACAGGTCCCTTAGGTATCAAGTACCATTCATGATACTGGGACGTTCTGACTACCCTCAAGGACCAAGGCCCAGGTGCAACTACTATCTCCGCAATCCCTGCAGCTATGGCTCTGATGATAGCACCCCACAGAACTACATCCAGGACTGGGACAAGGTATTCTGGTGCTCTAGGCAGATAAGGCATATTGCACTCCTCCCCTATGGGAAAATTTAGCCCCCTCTATGCCTCTTTGCACCCCCTTTTCTGCCTAAGGTCAGGGCTGGAACAACGGGTAGGCGACCGCCTAGGACAGTGGTCTGGTTGGGAAACTACAACTACCATCATGCATTTATATAATCTATATCAGTGGGCATGATGGGAGTTGTAGTTTCCCAAAAGCTGGAGAGCCGCACTTTGCAGACCATTGGCCTAGGTCGCCACTTCATCCCAGTCAGGAAGAAGACTCAAGGAGGGATGGAGTAGGCTGATTTTTGCATTGGGGGATGCTACGTGCCTTATTTGTTTAGGGCACCAGAATACCTTGTACCAGTCCTGCCTGGGATGAAGTGGCTCTCTAGGTGGTTGCCTACCCGTTGTACCGGCCCTGACTACAACCCCCATGTTCAACGTCACTAAAATATACACCACTCAGTTATGATATTAAAAAGTGAAATGAATAAACGTCAACTATCTAGTGACAACCTTTTTGTCAGTTGTCTTGTCTCATCATATAAACGCTTCTTTTTGGCGTTTCCAATCTTTTCCCCTGAAGAGCTGTTATAAGGGGCGGGGAAACGTGTCTGGTGTGCTAGATTGGTTATATTTGTGTGTTTAGGAATATAGTTGTCAGCTGCCATAGAGTGGGGCCGCCCCTTTCGGAGCGGGTGCCCTGCCAGTTAGGCAGGGCTGAATAGGACTTTGAAGTATTGGCCTCCTGACCGTATAAGAAGGTTGCTTCCTATATCTAACACCCCCTCATTTATTTTGGATCGCTAAAGGTGGACCATGATTCACATTGGATGGCAACTTGGTCACCCTTTATATTATTGTATATAACTATTTCCTATACCATAGTAGGTGATCATATAAGATTTTGGCTTATGAGCGAATATACTATATTTTGTCACCATCTATATTTCATGTTTGAGTTATTTTACATTAATGAATTATTAAAAGTTTTAGTCTGTTTTCTTGGTTCAGAATAATTGATGCAAAATAAGGCTAAATATTCTCCGTTGATCCATTATTTAGTGATTTCTTGGACAAATTAGGCACAAGGTGAACAGTCAGTTCTTGAAGTCGATGTGTTGTAAGCAGGAAAAATGGGCAAATGTAAGGATCTAAGTGACTTGACTGGCGCCACGTTTTGATAGCTAGGCGACTGGATGGGGGCATCTCCAAACTGGCATGTCTTGTGGAAGTGCCTGGTATGCAGTGGTTATTACATGGGGACCAGCATCCAGTTGCACAGATTTCATGCCTATCAGTACTTATCAGTACCTATCAGAGCATCCTAGCAACCTTCTGTCCCAAGCCTCCATCTCTTCAGCGTAAAAGACCACCTCCACTGAGGGAAATGTCTGCCATTTTTGGTTTATTGGGCCAATTAAAGGATTTGATTGCAGAGGTGGACATGGCCTTTAAATATCCACTGTTTACATGGTATATCCAAGTTATCCTACAGTATCATGAGCTGAATTGGTGGAGGCACCTTGACCAGTATCATAAATGGTACTTGATACCTAAGGGACCTGTCACAAATTTTGCACTTGAGCCCAGGAGCTTGAAGTTACACCTATTGTTTTCTATACTAAGTTCCCAACTACTTTGGGACCAAACAATGGCTGGCAGTTCTCAATTGGTGGAATATAACAACATTTACAATAGTCCTTCAGGATATTGGGTTATAATCACACATGACCACACGTCATGTTAGCACCAGCAAACCCGGACTGAAGCCAGGCGTATTGATGGCCCATAGTGATCTCAGTAAACATCTTCTAACCTTGAGGATGGGGTGCACATGGGGATCAGAATGACTGTTGCCCAGAAGCCTTCGTCCACCTGACGCTGACCCTGGATAGCTCTATTACTTAGAATGGGGTTCCTAGATGAAGGACCCCCACTTTGTTAGCTGAAGATACCTCACAAGAGGTTGTTTGGAAGAAGATAAGGCTAGGTTCAAATTGACACCAGAAAAACAAAATGGGTGGAGGCACCTTGACCAGTGTCATAAATGGTACTTGATACTTAGGGGACCTGTTACAAATTTTGCACTTGAGCCCAGGAGCTTGAAGTCACACCTATTGTTTTCTATACTTAGTTCGCAACTACTTTGGGACCAAACAATGGCTGGCAGTTCTCCATGGTGGAATGTAACAACATTTACAATATTGGGTTATGATCACACATGATCACACGTCATGTTGGCACCAGCATCAGACAAACCTGGACTGAAGCCAGGCGTATTGATGGCCCATAGTGATCTCAGTAAACATCGTCTAACCTTGAGGATGGGGTGGACATGAGGACCAGAACGACTGTTGCCCAGAAGTCTACGTCCACCTGACGCTGACCCTGGACAGCTCTATTACTTAGAATGGGGTTCCTAGATGGAGGACCCCCACTTTGTTAGCTGAAGATACCCCACAAGAGGTTTGGAAGAAGATAAGGCTAGGTTCAAATTGACACCAGAAAAACAAAAAAAGTCGTCCAAGCTTTTTTTGTTTTATAAAAAAAAAAGACCAAAAAGTGTCAACTGCATCTGTCTTTCCAGGCCATAGTAAGTGTAGCATATAGGATGATCCCTGGACACAGAGCTTACAGTCTAGTTATATTAATGCAGGACACGTAAGGTGCTAAGTAAACGATACAGTGCAGAGATCAACTTGAGCCACAGAGGTTAAAGGCCACAGTAGGAACCATAAACTTATTTGACCTTTCGTCTTAGCAAGTAATGTCTTAAAGGGTATAAAGGGATGGATTGTCTTGTTAATGGAAATGAAAGACGTGATGCAGCGTCAGCAGACTGTTTATAGGAGAGAGGTTTTAGTGCTGGAGCTTCACAGGAGACCTGCAGTCTACAGTGAGGGCGTTGGTTTTTGGCTACATATTGTTGTGAATATGACACTTTGGTCTTTGCTATTGGGGGAATATGCCAAGAACGACAACCGTGGTGGTCTAACGATTTGGGCACTAGGACAGGCCCATGACCAGTTACCAAACCCCTTGTGAGAAGTGCTCCACAATTTATTTACCCAAACCAAATGTAACATGGAGGACGCTGTTGATAAGGCGGCCGTGATCTTCAGTGTCGGACTAGGGCGAAGTTGATTCTTGGAGCCCATCCTACATCTACTATACTAGACTATTGCACTCCACCTCTTGTTTTCTGCCTCCCTTTTCTGCCTTTCTCTTTAAAATGTAGCTGTAGATCTGTCGTGCTCAGGGGTCCACGATGGGATTCCCTTATTTCCCTGCGAGCCATTCCAAGCCTGACGACCCTTAGGGTATGTTCACACGGCGTGTCGGATCCGATTTTGGATCAGTTTTTAGATGCGTTCGCATCTGTGTTTCAGACCCTAAATGGACCCAAACACGCATCTAACAATGTGCAGTGTTATTTACATGACTTTTGGATATGTGATGAACCCCTGCTCTAACTAATACCCCATTCAAACACAAGAATAAATGCACAAACACATTCACTTTTTGGTGTCAAATGGCCACAGCTTTATTCAAACCATTTAAGTACAACAAACATGGAAGGAGTCAGGTGGAGTGCTAGACAATTGTGTGATATTCCCAGCTGTCTGACATGCAGCACCCGGCCAGACAGCAATAAAGGGGCGGCACGCTCTGGCTGCCATTCTAGCAGAGCCAGTACAGTTTAGGGGCACCACTGACCCTACTGAAGATCCTCACTCCTGATTAACTACCGTGCCCGCCCCTGGATGCCATTACCATTATACCCATCCTTAGGCTGGCCACTTCCAAAGCTCAGCCTCTTCACACCATGGATTTAACATCCTCTATTAGTTAAAATTGGGTCCACAATAACTTTCCCTGCAACTTCCACCTGACTCCTGCACGCGTCCACAGGAGAGGCCTTTGACACCTTAAAGGGCTCGATCCCCACCACTAAACTGCCCTAAATTTCCAAACTCACAAAATGACCACTAGCAATTTGCATCTGCCCTGGAAAGCTACCTACAAAAGTCACCTTCCATGCCTAACCCGACAAATCCATGAACCAGTGAAGGGTAAAAAAAAGATGTATAACCCCACTATACTAATCGGGGCTGCTGATCCAATAGTTCAAAGATCGAATAGCTCAAGTGAGACAACTGTGGCTTTAACCCAATTAGGGGAGCCGTCACCACAGAGAATCATAACTTGGGGCGCATGTATGAGAATCACAAAACACTATCTCACCATGACTGATCATCAAGCTATCAATTAATATTTCCCCTACTAAGTTAAAAACTCTAAACCCCCCTTTGACTCGTCAGTATTAGTTACACTGTTTATCATACAATGCCCCCAGGATCTTTCCCAGCAATAGAAAAGGGGGTATTTCTGACTCCAGAAAACATACATTCAGCCTCAAGCAACGACTGTAAACTATACAACTGTGTAATATCACCGTTAGCAACCAGCTATTAAACAGCCATGGAAAAAATTTAGCGCCCTTTACAATAAACTAACCCACGTCTGTCCAGCTTATAGAAAGACCAAGAGAAGTTTCCACAACATTGTCCCCACTTTCCCTAAGGCCTTGTCCATTACTTTAAAATAACCTCATAACCTTCAACCCTGGGCCACCAGATTGAACTCAAGGGCCCTCCAATTCCTTGCCCCCGGGCCCGTTATCCCCAGACCAAAGGACCCCATTGAGAGAGCCCAAAACACGTTGTTCTGGGGAGCAATCCCCAAATAAAACAGCGTCGTCCCACTGTGGTAAACATTTGCTTGTGTTACTCTTGACGTCCATAATCGTTGAATTGACATGGCGCAGTCAGGGTGCCATTCGTGCCTGGAAATTGATTGCATTGTAGCCGCAGGCCTGCACCATCTTGATGCCCCCGTTCTTCCATTGTTTTACAGAGCTGTATAGCCAATACAAGCCACCTATAAAGGGATAGCTAACAGCCTTGTCCTAGTGAAAACCATGAAGAGCATGAGCATACACCTTTAATATAGACAACCTCTTAATCAAATTACATGCCAGCCAAAATTGGGTCCTTGAAGCTTCTCATCACTTTAAGTCATTGTTCCCAGCGCCAAACTAATTTACAGATGTATATATTTTTATTTTTTTTTAATACAATATGAACTTCGAGTTAAAGGGGCGATTGTATCATCAAGCTTACAGAAAACAGAGGAGGGTGAGAGACATAATGCGAAGTTCATTTCTCCCCATCACAGGACCCATCAACAAGTATCACAACTACCCATCAGGAAGCCATACCAGATGATCATTGTCATCGGCTAAATGTGGCAACCTCAAGAACCATATCACACATATTTTAACAATCCCAATTAAAGGCAAGAAGATGTTAAAACCAACGATTTAGCAATAACATATAAAACTGTGCCTATCCAATAATAATTAGTAACTGCCATAAGTATAGAACAGAGCCCCTGACCTATCTTCGATGACTCCAACTAGAATAATGTAATTAAATAGAACATGAAATCCTCCTCTTTTGTACCCTAAAGGAAGATCCGGAAGATAAAAATCTGCGACATATATCAGTACTTAACATTTCCCCCCATGGCTCGGGCCCATAACCCAATCATGGCATAACGACCGGGCACCAAAAACCCGAAGGGTTGGAAAAACCCATTACCCCCAACGTATTTCCACTGGCTCGGAGGCCCGAAAACCAGCCTTGCTTGGAACTCAACCATTTTGCTCCCCGGGATAACACCCGGAGAGCCCCCCTTCCCCAAATCTCTTCCAAAAACATTAATCCCATAGGGAATAAATACCCATATACCCTCACCCCAATTTATCTTATTGTATAATATAATATGTTTTATTTTTTATAAAGGAATGAAAACCTTTTCCCAGCTCTTGTAGCCTCCCCATCGTCCCAAAATAAAAACCAAATGTGAGGGTCCATCCCCTGGAAACCCCATTTTAAAGCCCCACTTCCCTGGCCTCCTCAGAACCTTAGTACAAGGATTAGTATTCAAAAACTGAAAGGAAAGGGGTCTTTGAAGCTAAAACGATCAGGCAATTTATATCAATGATATGCAACACCTACCCCTAACGTTCCACCACTGGTCAGGGGCACCAAAAAACCACACATTGTGGCAATGTAACCAGGCCGCTCCCGGGATCACACCACACAAGCCTCCCTAATCACCAACCACACCAAAAACTAACTGGGGGAGGATGACCATCCCCTGATGAAACCCCAAAAACCCTGAAGTTAAACACTCCAAACAAATACAAAAACACCCCCAAATGCCTGATCACAGCGGGGGGAGTATGCAAAAATGAAAGGGGGAAAGGGGGTCTTGAAGCTACAGAATCTGGCGCCTTATATCAATGCTCTGAACACCTTACCACTAGCCACTTTCACACTTGGCTCAGAGGAACCATAAGCCACAATTGCCAGTACTTTTTGCCGCCCTTTTCCACTGTCCCGGTGCTCGTCCGCTGTAACTTCAGGGGTCTCTCTTGTGCCGCCCGTTGAAGGGTGTCCGGCCCACATTGGGACCTCGCCGTTCCAAGCCCCACGGACTCCACCGATGCTCTCTCTGCATGTCTAGCGCGGCTCCTGACTGGCAAATTTAACCACTGGCTCGCTGGGACTGCACCCTGCCTGAGCCTCACCATAGACGCCAGACCAAACCATGGGGACCATCACCGTGATGAGACCCCAAAATATTATCCACCAACTTCAAGGACCCCCCTATCAGCCATCTTCAGCAGGGTTAATATACACAGCACAATAGAGACTACACAGTCAGCATGCATCATAAAATATGTATCCACAGAGGTAAAAGCAAGATCAGGTACAGATCAGACTCCATGTAGAGTGAGGGGGAGCTGATACCATGTACATAGCAGGGTCACAATACAGCCCTGAGATAAAGGTTATATATCGATCACTAAACCATAATACGAAGCAGGGAAAGTAAAGCCCTGTACATAGCAGCAGGGTCAGTCACCAGTCCTATGTATGAGTTAATCTGCTGTGATATCACTAATCACAATATAAGCTGGGAATAATGCCCTGCACATAGCAGGGTCAGCATACATTCCTGTATAGGGCCCGGACCAGTAACGCACTGTTACAGATCTCCAAACCTCTGTATAAAAGAGGAGAACTAAGACCCTGCACCCAGCAATAATTAAAATCCAGCACAGGGTCAGCATCCAGCACTGACAGGATTGTCCTGTACAGTCACTGCAGCCTCCTCACTGAAGACCTCCTTCTCCCCCTCAGGCTCCCTTCTCTCACCAGCTACAGCACATGTGATCTCACAGCTCCCTCATAGAGAGTCAGATACCACTGAATGCACAGATATATGCTTACAGACAGCAGGCCACAGCCCAGCCTGCAGAGTGAGGGAGCAGATACATCCCTCATGTGCTACATGAATTCCCATGTAATAATCCCATTTTACCATACAGCAGCTCAAATATACTACTGTATCCTGTATGAGGTGAGTGAAACCCCCTCCTGTGGGATGTGAGGGGGTCACTGTGCATTGTGCTTCCCTGAGGCTGCAGACACATCTTTCCTTGCTTCTTGGTGAGAGGAGGAAGCAGGAAGTGAAGACCGGAAGTTATATCTATAGCTAAACCCCACCCACCTCACAGTAAACTCTTCCCATCCAGCCACTCCTCCCTCTCATATCACAACCCCCTCTGCTCATAACTATAAACTACACAGGCAGGAGCTTAAACACAATGCAGGGATTACAAGCTGCCCTCTCAAAACCTATCCCCTCTGCTCAAAGCTACTTACAATAAATATACTATGCAAACACTGAAACCATCAGCTTAAATACCTATAGCCAAAAACTCCCAGACTATACGGGGAAACTCTAGGGTTTCCCCTTACCAAAGTCATGGTCCCCCTTCGCTTAGGGCTTCGGGGGGTTCTTTGCTTTCAATGTAAAACACGTATCGGCGTTCAGACGAGTGATCACTGTTATGTCTTTACTTGCGTCTTTTGCATCTGTTCAAAGAATTGTCATGTCAGTTCTTGATCTGTTTGACGCAGCAGACGCCCTATTTAGAACTATAGGGTGTGATCCTGCTGCAGTCAAAATGCATCCAAACAAGCACCTGGGTGTTGGATGCGTTTTGGATGCGATTGCTACAGTGCTTTTAGATGCGTTTTTCGGATCCAAAATGGATCCAAAAACAGATCCAACACACCGTGTGAACGCACCCCAAAGCCACGGCCACACGGCAGTGAAAAAATACCGGTTGGATTCTGATTAAGAATACGGTTGGTATTGTATCATCTTTTCAATGGTTTTGGAGGGACGATTCTGTTTGTGGTTTGCGGATTCAGCTGTTGCCCTTAAGCATTAAATAGCACAGCTTCTGCCCGAAAAATCCTTTCAGTATAGACTACTGGGCAGAAGTCTATGGGGATGGTTATCAAACCATCAGAAAATCCGACAAAAAAAAATGTTGTGTGGACTTAGTCTGTCCATATACCAGTATCTGTTTTAATTGCCATTTGATAAAAATTTTTTATAACTGTCTAATGATATTTTGACTTAAAGGGGTTGTTTCACTACAAGGATTGCTTTTTATGTTAATGGACAATATATGTCCATTAACAGTGTCCTACATATTCCTAGATATCTCCTCTTGTATGGGCTGCATCAGCTCCTCAGGTCGCTATAGCTACAGACCTGTTTATCTATCCTGATAGGCTGCCAGCACTGGTCGCTATAACTACTGCAGCCAGGGGTGTAACTAGAGAAGCCAGGGCCCCAAAGCAAACTTTTGGATGGGGCCCCTACCCCCCCCTCACCCACCTCCCTGACCATGACCATGTACCCGGCAAAGTGTTAGATAATGTAGTAATACAAGGGGTAAATACCCTCAACATACATAAACCATATACTGCTACAAAACAAATCCACTATACCAAAACCAACATTACCAATAACACTACTACATATGGACCGGATTTACCGCCAGAACATGACACCAATTACACGTAGTGACTGAATAATACCCCTACACTATTACTGATCCCGTACACAAAGACCAATTAGTACCGCCTAAAAGTGACCATATAGTGGTATATACTAGTGTACACAGGCTCTGCAGACTGTTATAACCACCATACAGTGACCATATTGGTAACACCAGTGTACCAGGCTCCTAGACTGTATAACCCCATACAGTGACCATATAGTGTTCTACACCCAGTGTACACAGGCTCTGCAGACTGTAAAACCAACCTACAGTTGACCATATAATGGTAGGTATCAGTGTACACAGGCTCTGTAGACATATAAGTGATTACAGTGTAGTTACATCTTGTGACTCACAGGTGACGTTTCTCTGACGAGTCGTTGACTTTCCCCTTTGTTCTACATCCGGTCCAGTCCGATCATGATGACGTCTCTCCGGCCACTTTTTCCCTGCAGTTTTAAAACACAAATATCTTAGAATCCTGACTTTTCCAGCACTTCCCTCCCTGGCTATATGGGGCCCTATTTAGGGCAGGGCAGGTTTGATAGGATATAGGGGGCCCTAATAGGCAAGGTTTTAGGTAGCCAATAGAGTGCCCTTTATAGGCAGGCAGGGTTTAAAGGTAGCTTATGGGGAAAGCCATACAGGTAGATAGGTTAGGTGGGCTATAGGGGCCATATTGGTAGGCAAGCTTTAGGGGGGCTATATAGGCAGACAGGCTTCATGGTAGCTATAGGGATATTCTGGCAGGCAGACTTAGAGCAAATATGGCAGGCCTTTAGGGGGCTATGCAGGCAGGCTGGGGGGAATACAGGCAGGCTGGGGTATCTAGGCAGGCTAGGTGCTATAAAGGCAGGCTGGGGGTATAAAGGGAAGCTAAGGGGGTATACAGGCAGGTAGGGGGGTATACAGGCAGGCTTGGGGGGTTTAAAGGCAGGCTTAGGGGGGTATTAACAGGCAGGCTTACGGGGGGTATAAAGGCGGCTTAGGGGTATCAGGCGGCCCAAGGGGTAAACAGGCGGCTTAGGGGGTATAACGCAGGCTTAGGGGGGTAACAGGCGGCTTAGGGGGTATACAGGGGGCTTAGGGGGTTTACAGGCGGCTTAGAGGGTATACGAAATCCCTTACTCACCTCGGTCCACGTTCCCCCGATGCGCCGCGCTGCAGCCTCTGGGCTCAGCGCGGACAGCGCGGTGTGTGACCGTCACCGGGGCGCGGCCCAGTGATCCCAGGGCGGGCAGGGGAGTTGCAGGGCGGAGGCCCAGGGCGCAGCTCCCCGCCCGCCGCAGCGAACTGTTAAGTTCACTGCCGGTGGGCCCAGGAGCAGCATTACCGGGGTAGCGGACGCGGTAGCAGCTGCCCCGGGGCACGGGCCCCCTAAATGCACAGGCCCCGGAGCGACTGCTACCCCTGCTACCCCGGTAGTTACGCCCCTGACTGCAGCCTAGTGGAAGCCAGTAAACGCCCCTGAATTAAAAATGAAACCAACAAAACAGGACTGAGGTAAGATGAATCGATGGAGTGAGACAACCACCCTAAGGCCAAGCCTCACTAAAAATATAGATAGTTAGATGAAGATATGAAGACATAGATAGATACATTTGCACAGATAGATAGATTAGATGGGATTATGAGATAATACGATGTTGAGATAGATAGAGCAGGCTAGATAGATAATGGATAGATAATAGATGCAGATAGATACTAGATGTACGATATATAGGGTAGATATGAGATGAGATAGATAGATAGATAAGATAGATATGCAATAAGATAGATGTGAGAACGACATAGATTCAGATAGATAGATTGAGATAGATAGATGTGAGATACATGATAGATGTGAGATAGATCAGATAGATGTGAGAATATATAGGTAAGATATGAATAGCATAGCGTGAGTATTAGATAGATAGATAGAAATGGATAGATGCGTGAAGATTAAATACAGATTGTGAAATAGATGTAGAGATAGATAGAGAGTGCGGGCCGCCAACAGAAATTTCTGCCCCATACAGCTGAGCGTCTGGGCCCCCCTTCAAGTCCCGCCCCCAGTCATTCCCATTGCCCGCCCCCAGAAAGTAAAATGCTGAATGCTCAATTGCTGACATACCTATCAAACAGTTCACTGAATATAATTCTTCTACAATAACGACACCAATTATTACTCGCCACTAAACGTTGACCATATAGTGGTATATACAAGCAGTTACATTTAGTGACTTAAAGCGATGTCTTTCTGTGAGAGTCATTCCCGTTCCTTTCTTCTCACATCCGGTCCGAGATCCATCCAGATGACCTCCTCCCGACCACAACGTCGCCCCTGCAAATTCACAACACATAACACTGAGAATCCTCACTTTTTTTTTTTTTTTTAATTCATCTTCCTACCTGTCTTCAATACCCCCGTGTCAACAAATCTCCCCATCCATAGTGCCACAAAAATGGGTAACAAAACCCCCTTTGCTGCCCTGATAATATAGTGTATTAGCCACCCCCATATGTAGGTAGTGGGATCCCCGACCGTGGTAGGTAACCGAGGTAGTCGAGCAGACAGGTAGGTATGTAAGCCGGGTAAGCCAGGTGGATAGTGGTATCCGGAGTAGCCAGGTAGGTGGCAGACTAGGAGGATAGGTAGCCAGGCAGGTGGTAGCTAGGGAGGTAGGTAGACACAGGCAGTCGTTGTAGCTAGGGAGGTAGTATGCTAGGTAGGTATGCGTAGGTGGTTACGCTAAGGGAGGTAGAGAGTAGGTGGTAGCTTAGCCGATGTAGGAGCAGTAACTAGGCGGTAGGTAGCTGGGGCAACCAAGGAGGTAGCAAGCGGGTAGGTAGGCCAGGTAGGTGATAGCTGGCGGCAACCAAAGGAGGAGTAGGTTGGGCCCCCTCGTCCCCTCACCCTGTTGTGTGGGGGGCCATTCCCTCGTCCCCCTCACTCCTTGAGTGTGCTGTCTGATGGCCCCCTCGTCCCCCAGCATTGTGGCTCCGGGGGCCTGCCTTGTCCCCCTAAAGCCCTTGTGTTTGCAGGGCCCTCTACCATCCGTCCACCCCCCAGCCTGTGTCCCTGGGTGCCTCCTCCCGTACGTCCCCCTCGCTTTGTGGTAGGGGGCCCCCCCCGCATCGTCCCCCACCAGCCTTGTGTCTGGGGGCCTCCTCCCCCCCCAAGATTGGTGTGTGGGGGGGGCCCCCTCCGTCCCGCGCCACAGAATTGCGCTGTGGGGGCCCCCCCTCGTCCCTCCAGCCTTAGATTGTATGTGGGTAAGAGGCATAGAGGCCCCCACACAGAGGGACTGTGGGGATGAGGGGGCCCTCACACAGCAGGGCTGTGGGGATGAGGGTCCCCCACACAGGAGGGCTGTGGGAATGACGGGGGCCCTCACAAACATAGCGCTGTGGGGATGAGGGGGCCCCCACACAGAGGGCTGTGGGGAGAAAGGGCTGCAGGGCTGGAAGCTGCTGCAGAGAGGGGCCCGTGCTGGATCACCCCGGCCACAGCTGCAGTCCACAGACTCTTTTCACTTACTTCCTCCCGCGCTGTGACCGGATCTGGGGCCTTCCTGTCTCTCTGTCCATGCCGCGCTGTGTAACTGTTCATCGGGGACAGGGGGCGGGGGTGGAAGTGAGTAATGATTTCCTATCCCGGCCTCAAGTCAGAAGAGAGGAGGAGGGATCCCGGCTCCATCACAGCGCAGGGGAAGTATATTGGAAAACAGTGGATGTGACTTCAGCAGTGACCGGAGCGCGGGCCCCCTCTCAATCAGCGCCGGCCGGCACCATCCACTAAATGTAAGCAGCTCGGAACGGCTGGCCCGCCGTGCGCCAGTCTCTAATATGAAATAAGGGGGGGCTGCTTGCAGCGGCCCCCTTTATTTCGCCGGGCCCCATACAGGTACTGCTTTGACCCCCTTTATGGCGGGCCTGGATAGATAGAGTAGATATATTAGATAGATAGATAGATAGATAGATACGCACGCAATACGCTTCACCACGATAGATAGAAAGCAAAAGAACAAAATTTTAAAAAAAAAAAAAAAAATAGATAGATAGATAAATAGATCTAGATAGATAGATCGTGAGATAGATAATAGATATGAGATAGATAGATGTGAGATAGATAGAATAGATAGATAGATAGAGATTGATATATAATAGATAGATAGATATATGTGAGATAGATAAGAAAGATGTGAGATAGATAGATGTAGATAGATTCTAGATGTGAGATAGATAAGATGTGAGATAATAGATGTGAGATTAGATAGAAAGATAGATAGATAGATATGAGATAGATAGATATGGGATAGATAGCTAGACATATGGGATAGCTAGATAGATTAGATAGATAGATAGATAGATAGATGGATATGATATAGATATGAGATAGATAGATGTGAGATAGATAGAAGATACCGCCGATATGGATACGATAGCAAAGGGAAAGATCTGAAAGCAAGCTAAATCGATAAGATAACTGATACGATATGAGCTCGAACGAATCATAACGATATCAATAAATGGCAAGATAAGAACAGGGCAAGCAAGATCGATAGATAGAACGATAGATAGATAGATAGGAACGCACGAATATCTCTATAGAAATATATGTTGCAAGATAGATCTCGGGATTAGAAAGAAAAAAGATATAGATAGAAGTGAGATAGAAAGAAGTGACGATCGATAGAAATGATATAGATCGATTAGAATAGATAGAAAAGCGAAAAGAAAGATTAGCAGAACGCAAGCTTATGACTAGATAGATTTTCGATAGATTAGATGAGCAGATAGAACTATGTGAGAAAAGATAATAGATAAAGAAATTTAAAAGATCGCGAAAAGAAAGAAAGAAATGATGAGCACATAGAATTAGATCGATATGGTATAGATAATAGATATGGGAAAAGAAAAGAAAGATAGATAGATAGATAGATAATAGATAGATAGATATGAGATAGCTAGATCAAGATAAGAACGGAAAGATATGATAGATAGAAAGAAAGATAGATAGAAAGATAGATAAGCAAGATATGGGAACATATCGATAGAAAAGGGATAGATAGATCTGATATAGACTAGATGATTGCGATAGATAGGATGTTAGATATGAAAGAAAAGGAGAATATAACGATCAGAGCAGATCAATTGTATGAGAAAAGATAGAAGATGAGATAGATAAATAGATGTGATATAGAACATAGATGTGAGATAGACATAGATAGTATGTGAGCAAGGATAGATATAATGAGAGATAGAAAAGAACATATCTTATATAGATAAGAACTCGATAATATATAGCAAGATATAGAACACCGTATCAATTTTTTTTATAATTGTCTAATGATATTTTGACTTAAGGCCAATTCTCCCTAAAAATATATTAAATATGTAATAAAAAATATTTTTTTACATTTTTCTTTTGATTTGTTATGTAGGAACTGTCCTGTTGCATCTAATATGCTTTGGGTATAGTGATTCTGAGGCCTATGTCTGAGAAAAGGCCTATGCATCAGCCCCTCCGGTACTAGCCTGCACTTCCCCAATACAATTGGGCTGCCTGGCGAAATGGCAAGTAAATTGGCGGCAATTGCAAATCTATACAGTAGCACACGTCAGAGCCTTCCACTGTAGATATACATATATCTCAGTAGAAAGGCTTGGATGTACTGTGCACAGAGCATAACTTGCCTTATCTTGGAAACCTAGTTTAAAACATTTTGATTATAAAGGATCCATAAAAAAAAAGTTAAAGTGGTCTCACTTTTTTGTGCTCCAGTGAATTCCGCACTGATGAGCCTTGACTCTGCTTCTGATTATACAACTACTACTTTGTCACTATTGCTGTTACTCCATAAGTGTGCAGGAGACTGCACTAAGAATTCCCATTTGGGTATGTCTATAGCTTTATGTGGGGGTTAAGGGTGATGGCCAAGGGATCCTTTAGACTCTTAAGCTTTATGTACTGAGCTCCAAGCAAATTTTAACCTTAAAAAATTCACACCTTGGGTACATGAGTATAATAGTTACAACTGACCTTAATTACAGTCATTAGCTATTGTTTTTATATAGTATATATAGTCAAGTAACATTATTATGAATTTCCAGAGTAACCGCTGTGTACAGCCCAGACAGCAGCTGACAGGTGGGGAGTGACTCCATAAGATCCTGGTAGGTTGTCATAGGTTTCTGAAGTCGACTGCACCCACAGCTGCTGGAGGGGCCATAGAGCCAACACCACCATCCAGGGGCCCCACAGGGAGCCTGCTGGAGGGTCCATAGAGCCAACACCACCATCCATGGGCCCACAGCTGCTGGAGGGTCCATAGAGCCAACACACCATTCCATGGGCCCCACAGCAGCTGGAGGTCCATAGAGCCAACACCACCATCTGTGGCTCCACAGCTGCTGAGGAATCCATAGAGACCACCAACACCCACCATCCAGGGGCCACACAAGCTGCTGAGTGAGCCATAGAGCCAACACCTCAACCAGGGGCACCCACACGTTGCTGGATGATGCACTAGAGCCTAAACCACCATCCAGGGCTCACAACTACTGGAGGGCCATAGTGCCCAACACCACCATCCAGAGGCTCCACACGCTACTGAAGGGCCATAGAGTGCCAAACACCACCATCCAGGGGCCCACAATCTGCTGGTAGGGGGCATAGAGCCAACACCACCATGGGGTTCCAGAGGCTCACAAGCTGCTGGGAGGGTCCATAGAGCCAACACCACCATCCAGGGGCTCCCACAGCTAGCTGTGGGGGCCCTCTGGATGGTGGTTGTTGGCTCTAGGGGCCCCACAGCTGCTGGAGGGGCCATGAGCCAACACGGACCACCATCCAGGGGCTCCACAGCTAGCTGGAGGTCCACAGAGCAACACCACCATCCAGAAGGCCCCACAGCTGCTTGGATTTCCATAGAGCCTAACACCTCATCCAGGGGCCCCACAGTGCTGGAGGCTCCATAGAGCCAGACACCACCATCCATGGGGATCCCACACTGCTGTAGGTCTAAAGAGCCAACACCAACCAAACCAGGGAGCCCTCACAGCTGCTGGAAGGGGCCATAGAGCCAACACCACCATCCATGAGGCTCCGACAGCAGCTGAGGTTTCATAGAGCTACAGCACCACCCATCCAGTGGGCTACCACAGCTTCTGAGCAGGGTCCATAGAGCCCAAACAACCACCATCCAGGGCCCCACAGCTGCTGCAGGATCTCATAGAGCCAACAACCACCATCCAGAGGCCCCACAGCGGCTGAAGGAGCCATAGAGCCAACACCATCATCCATGGGCCCCACACAGGCTCTATAGGGTTCAAGTCTGGAGATTTAGGGGCTGGGGCAGTACTGGAAAGTCTTGGTCCTGCTTTTTTTTTTTACCAATGTCAGATGTTGTTACCCTTGTGACATGTCGCATTGTCTTGTTGTAAGATCCCATCAGCATGTATGGGTGTTCGTGATCTGCAAGGATGGATTTATACCCAAATCGGTTGAGAGTGCCTTCCACATGGATGAGTGGGTCCAGCGAACACCCCAAAAACATTCCCCAGACCATAACACTGCCATCACAGCTTGTGTTCTACCAGCAATGGTTGCATGGTGTTTGTTCTCTGATGTTTCGTGCCTGACGCATTAACATCTATCCGTTCCATGAAGCAGAAAACGTGACTCATCAGGGAAAATAACCCTTTGCCAATCAGTGGAGGTTCAATACAGATACTGCCAAGAAAATGTAAGCCTTTTCTTTAGTGGCCATCCCACTGCTTCAATACACAGCAGGGTTTATTAAACACACCTCTGGTCGCCCTCTGGTTCTTATGGTGGTGAGCTGCTTCACTGTGTCTGTTGCCCTCACCCACTTCTGCAGAATACAAATCACATCAATGACACATGGGGCTCTGTAGTTTCCACGTTGCTTACTCACAATAGCACCATTTCTCTTTTCTCCACTCACCAGTACACTAATCACCACAGCATGTAGCCAGTACGTGCCATTACTTTACTATTTACTTCACAGTGATCAGAATTATACCAACCATCCCTGCGCACAAAAGCCAATAATAATTGCTTTTTGAAACTCCGCTAAAACTACCCTTACCCCTCGTGACTCCAAAGAGAGATATATGTGCAGACAGCCTATCACACACCTTTTTTGCCCAACATGCCAGCGTAACACGTGAATTCCTTCTGGAGCTACACATTGATAACTCTGTAAGTGGTCATAATAATGTGACTCAACTGTACATGACCCTTTATAGTCAACAGCAATAGATAGGAAAAAATGGATTTGAAGCGGGTGCTCAGTCTTAAACAAAACCTAAGCACAATGGATACTTTTTTTTTTAGACGATCCAATGGTTTAACACCTGTGATTTTTTTTCTTTTTTATTTTGATCAAGAAACACATTATCATTTACATATAAAAAATAAAGCAAATAGATCCACAAAAATATATTAATTTTTACTTACCTTTTTTATCCAACAAATGCGTTTTATAGAATTTTTCAACCAAAGGGGCATATCATACAAACTAAGGGAGCACCAGTATCCCTTCAAGGTTCCACTGAAATTGTGGAAATGATCGGCACCCGTCCGGATTACAAAGGCAAAAAAACTTTACAAAACATGCCAAACGGGAGTGTACAAAAATGATCATAGGGGCATCAACAAGCTGACTCTTTTCGGGGCTTGTGTTTCCCTTATTTGTAGCGTCCATTGAAATTGTACAATAAAACAGTATACAGATACAGTATTTATCGTGAAGTGCATGGGAGAACATAGGAACATTTTACTTCATTTTATTTCCACATTGATTGACTTGATCTCTAATTTATACTCTTATTTAAAAAAAAAACAACTAAAAAAAATAAAATAATTACCAATATTGTCATACAAGCTCATCTGAGCACGAATTTTTCCATCACCTACATGGAGAAGAAAATATTGTATATTCTTTTTATACTTTTTTTCAGACAGGAAAATTTCTCCCGTGAAATTTATTTCTTTTTGTTTTTTAAACAAATTTCAAGATTTTCCTCTAGTAAATTTGTGTCAATTCTCCCTATAGTGTGTCGGTTGGCGGAATATCACTTTGTGTCTATATACATGAAAGGGTTAACGTCCTGGATGAAGTCTC
>JAODAL010004011.1:115000-117500 GCA_025379985.1 Phyllomedusa bahiana
TTCACTCTTTTATAAATATATATAAAAACAACAATATATTTTTTAATATATATATATATATATATATATATATATATTTATATATATAATATATAAGTTTGTTTAATTTAAAAACACTTCAAATACAAACCAAATACTAATTTTTAAATTTTTGGGGAATAAATAGGGGAAGGGGCATAAATTTTTTTTTTGGGGTGACTTTTGACTAAAAAAAATTTCCCTAAATACAAACAAAATATAAAAATGGTTTTGAAGATAGATACAGAAAAAAGTTTACCTTGTAAAAGGACTAAAAAAAAAATTTTAAGAAA
Source organism: Phyllomedusa bahiana (assembly GCA_025379985.1). Classification (NCBI taxonomy): domain Eukaryota; kingdom Metazoa; phylum Chordata; class Amphibia; order Anura; family Hylidae; genus Phyllomedusa; species Phyllomedusa bahiana. Next base: position 115,312 of record JAODAL010004011.1, read on the forward strand.
ACTAAAATGTAATATTTAAACCAAAATTTTGCTACAAAAAAAGAAAATTTAGAAAAACCTGTTTACTTTGGCAAATATGTTAAGGAATAGAATAAACTCTATTGCAAGTACAGCGCATCTTTGGGCCTTTGAAAGGGTTCCGAAATTTTAAAAAAGAAATTTAAAAATTGTTTAAAATAAAATGTAAAAAAATCTAAAAACAACATGAAACGCTAACGATGTATTGTAGTGACAAAAATAACCGCCAAGCAATAATTTGAACACAATATTTAGCTTTATCAATGTATATCCTTGACATTATTGTAAGTCTTCGTGGGCAGGGTTCTCTTTCCCTCTGTAACAGTTTTTAGTACCATATTTTTCACATTTTACTTTTTGAAATTTTTGTTTTGTAGCCCCCTTGAATGTACAGCGCTCTGGAATTAATGACACTCTACAATAAATAATAAAAAAATTAAATTTTTTGATTAGAAAAAAAAACTAATACTGTTTTAAAACTTTAGGTTTTTTTAAAAATTTTTCCACGAGTCCATTTACCCAACCCCCCCCCCCCCCCCCAACCCCTGGCTCATGTGACATTTCAAATCGTGTTTGCATTTTTTTTTTGTTCTTTTTTTTAAAAAAAATTTTTTTTTTTTATTTTTGGGCCCCTTTAAAATCTGCAAATTTCCTACAAAGGATTGCATGCTTAAAATTGTGGAATAAACGCAACCGATATAAAGAGACTGTAACACATATACATCATAATAATGTTGTAACAGGCGTAGGGGAATATTAATGCTATAATATTGCTATAATGGCAGAAGTTGACTGAAAGATGTTTGTATTTGCAAAAGTTCAGATTTTTTTTTCTTTTGACCCTTTTTCAAGGGCCCCAAAAATAGGAAATTTGATTTTTAGGTGATGGTGATCACCCGTCCCTTTCGAGGAGGTAAAAAACTGATGCAGGGTTTGGGGCTTTCCCCGAAGCCCCCGGGTGGACAAGAAAGTCCAAATAAACGACACCCCGACAGGGAAAATTGCAAAGCAGTGGGGGGTTTGGAACCCTTTCCTTATACGAGGGCACTATATGTGGGCCCTGGTGAATCTTTCCCCCATTCCCAAAAAAGCTGGCTTCTCTGCAGTCATTATCCCAGTGGCAGAAGGGACTGTTGACCTATAACCTCTGTGGCTTTACATAGGTCATCTGTCACATCCCAATCAATGCCCTGCAGAATAACCTATTTAACCCTGTGATGCCGGCCTCCCGAGCTGCGTACTTTGCTGCTCTTTTTTTTTTTTTTTTGGCATAGTTTTAGTTTTCGCACAATTTGATTTTTTGTCCCCCTTTGCTCACCCCTTTCTCTAATTTACCACTTTACTAGCTGTCATTTCAAAAAGTGCGTAGAAACAATCCGATAAAATCAGAGGTATTTATCAATAATACAATAAAAATGACAATAATTAAAGGGAAAAAAAAAATTATGTAGCCATTCAAATTTAAAAAATTTTTGGAAAAGAAATAATACAAAAATGAATAAAACAAAACAAAAAAAATCCCAAACAAAAGTTTACCCCAAAGGCATTCCCCAAAGCAGTCCCAAAATAAAAAGACAAAAACATTCAAATACTGAACAATAGAAAATATTAGTATCACTATTGCAAATAATACCCTAGTTTTTCGAAAAAACAAACGAAATTACTCAATGGTAACATAAGGCACACGATGTGTGGTTCTTCCTGCAGTGCCAGTTCTGCTCACCCATAGCGATCCATTGGGCGCATGTATTCTGCTCAATGAGTGACAGAAATGTAATGCAAGACATGAAAGTGGTGCTTCCTACATTAGCCCTGGTGGTCTGGTAACGTCGGTGCCCTGTGTAGGCTAGAACAAAAATTTAGCGAAAATTCTAAGTATAGCTATTTTTTTACAGCATAATTTTCTCTAAAGTTCATATAAAAATACATTAAAATTATATGTTCAAGAACATCAAGTTTACCAAACATTTGTAACCATAATAGCTTTTTTTTTTTTAAAAAAGTTCTGTAATTTTTTTTTTTCGTTCTACTTATATTTTTCCCGTGAAAAGTGTGTGGAATATTTTGGGCCCCACCTTTAAAAAGGGATTATTATTTTTTTAACCCAAAACCATTTAGTACACACTAGTTTAATGGAAATTAACATTGCTTTTAGGCTTCTGGTACATACA
>JAODAL010004011.1:122500-157500 GCA_025379985.1 Phyllomedusa bahiana
CTTCATATTTGTTAACTTGGTGTTTGAAGAGGAAAGTAGAATACTTGTTTTTTGGGAGGATGCGTCATGTACTGGTAGATCTGTTCTTACACAAGGTAAGGTAATAATGAGAAACAGTTTTATTCTATCATCATTATATATTCAAGTGTTCCTCTAAGAGGCTTAACTAGGAATTGCAGAGCTAAAATGTCAGTCACTGCTGAAAAACCATCCACAGCCCGAACAGGAAGTGGGAGCCGAAAGCTGTAGACCTAACCACAGCCCGAACAGGAAGTGGGAGCCTGAAGCTGTAGACCTAACCACAGCCCGAACAGGAAGTGGAAGCCTGAAGCTGTAGACCCAACCAAAACCAGAACAGGAAGTGGGAGCCTGAAGCTGTAGACCGAACCAAAACCAGAACAGGAAGTGGGAGCCTGAAGCTGTAGACCCAACCACAGCCCGAACAGGAAGTGGGAGCCTGAAGCTGTAGAACCGCCCGCAGCCTGAACAGGAAGTGGGATGCTGAAGCTGTAGACTCACCTACAGCCTGAACAGGAAGTAGGAGCTGGAATCGGAAGACCCGCTCACAGCCTGAACAGGAAGTGGGAGCCTAAAGCTGTAGACCCACCCACAGCCTGAACAGGAAGTGGGAGTCTGTAGCTGTAGAACCACCCACTACCTGAACAGGAAGTGGGAGACTAAAACTTTAGACCCGCCCACAATCTGAATAGGAAGTAGCAGCCTGAAGCTGGTTATGAAGAATAGGCTCTGTGAAACAGCATGGTGAGGTTGGGGTTCTTCATATTTGTTAACTTGGTGTTTGAAGAGGAAAGTAGAATCCTTGTTTTTTGGGAGGATGTGTCATGTACTGGTAGATCTGTTCTTACACCAGGGAATGTAACGATGAGAAACAGTTTTATTCTATCATCGTTATCTATTCAAATGTAGGTACAGACATGCACTACTCGTATATGATATATAGACTATCTATAGGTAAGTGACCGGTTATTCTTATTTCTGTGGCTTACGCAGCGCTAAGCTTTAGTCAAAATGATCACCTAACAACATGACTCCCTTTCGCCAATGAGGCTCACCATCTAATATCCAAAATACACACATGGGATGCAAATAAAGCTAAACCTTAAATCTAGAGAACGTGGAAGAAATCATTGAGATGCAGTATAAGGAGAATATGCAAACTCCAGGCAGATGTTCTTCCTGGTCGGATTTGTACTCAGAACCCTGGCATTGTAAAACACCGGTGCTGACCACTTAGCTACAGTGCTGCAGGATATAGTAAAAGACTTTAATCACACTAGAACACCATAGTCAGTAGTTTAGGGGGAGTCAGGATAGTATCTCCACAGCAATCACCCATTGCTGGAAAACTGTGCTTTAACCCCTTAAGCCGAAGGCCTGAAAAGTAGTTAATGACCAGAACATTTTTTTCGTTTTTGCCTCCTTGCGTTTCAACAGTTGTAACTTTTTTATTTTTTCAATGACGCAGTTGTGAGGCCTCTTTTTATTCGAGACGAGTTCTACTTTATGGGGGAATAGTTTAAGTTCACTTATAAATAAATGAAGACTTTTTTTTGTTTTTTTACATTTTTCTTTTTACACCATTCACATTTCACACTTAATAATTGTTAGATTAATTGTACAGGTTATTACGTCGTTTGGAATACTTAATATGTGTAGGGTTTTTTTGTGTGTGTAATGTATGCACAATTATTTTTTTTATTAAATATTTTTATTTTATTTATTTTTCATTCTTTTTTTTTTTTTTTTTTTACACTTTTTATGTTTTTACTTTTTTTGTTTAAATCCCATGAAGGGAGAACTGGTTTAGCTTTTTTTTGTCTCACTGGTTAATGTATTAGAATATTCATAGATGCTGCTAGCTTGTTATCTGTGTCAGACTGACACAGGCAGTGATCAGGGCAGCTCACAGTTTGTCCTGATCACTGGCTTCTTACACAGACAGCTCTGGGGCTACTCTGGGTCCCCAGGGCTGACTGTGCAGCCGTTCCCGGGCTCTGTCGGGTAACCGGGTGTTCCGATCACCCGACAGAGCAGGGGAACCCTTTGATTGCGCTGTGGTGACACTCCGCAGGAATCAAAGGGTTAAAGCACCGGGGAGCGGAGCTTTCCCCTGCTCCCCGGTGCTTGTAGGAGATGCTCTGGGATCAGGGCTGTGTAGTACAGCCCCGATCCCAGCGCTCCTGCGGCCCCCGGAGCCGCAAATTCCGATTTCTGCAGCGACGCCAAAAGATATCGCTGTGGACGAACGACCTGAAATGGCCGACGTCAAAAGACTGTGGACGGTCATTAAAGAGGCTGTCTCACTACATTGATTCATCTTACTTCAGTCCTGGTTTCTTGGTTTCACTTTGAATTCAGGGGTGTGTTTACTGGCTTCCACTAGGCTGCAGTAGAAGCCAGGTCTGTAGCTATAGCAACCAGTGCTGGCAGCCTATCAGGATAGATCAAACAGGTCTGTAGCTATAGCGACCTAAGGAGCTGATGCAGCTCATACAACAGGGGATATCTTGGAATAGATAGCACACTTAATGGACATATATTGCAAAGTGACTTGTTTTTGCAAGATCTTTAATATAAAAAACAATCCTTGTAGTGAGACAACCCCTTTAAGGAGTTAAATGCTTTTTGTAGGAAGACCAAGGCTTCACTCTATGCCCATATGAATCAATAAGCAAACATTGATTCTATTGATGCCTGTGGTTCTCTAGGGCAAGAACCATCCTATCTGGCCTTATGGTTGATATATAAGATATGAATGGGTCAAGAAAGAAAAATATCGTCTGGTCAGTGCTCCTTAAAAGGGTGTTCCCACCATGGACTTCAAAGTCTTTTTTTTTTTTAAAATATATTTTATTAGGTACTTCCATAATACATGAATAAGTCAACACATTATATAGACAAATATACCATAAGTACCCAAAAATTTTCATATATACTAGAACACAAGAAAAACCGTATCAGATTTGCACAATGTTCAGAAACAAATAAGAAATACAAAACGCTGATCAAATTTAGCGATGAAACTTTCTTAGCATAAAGATGTGTGTTGCTCAATAGATTGTTCTAATGTACAGATTTAGGGTCTTGCAGTGATAAGCAATCAACTAAAACAAAAAAAACAGAAAAAGAAAATAGAACATCTAAAGCCAGTTGTCTATAGCAATATTACCGTTGATACAACCCAAGACATTAAAATGAAGGGGGTGTTCACTTGGATTCAAAAACACAAACTTTTCCCTCCTACACCCATGTAGCATTGGGCGGTTGCAGCCTACCCAGAGATCCTATCATAGCTTCCCTCATAAACCAACTAGTATATTGAAAAATATCTATTAATTTATTTATTTCGTTTTGCGTGTAAAATTTTTCTATGAAGGGTCTCCATTTTTTGAAGAAATTTTTTGCCATTACCTCCTTATGACGTTCAACATATAATTGGTCGGATAGAGCATAAAGCCTAATTTGCCCTATCACCATGTTCAGATCCGGCATCCCTGGTTCCAACCACCTGGCCAGCAAACATCTCTTTGCCGCCATTAGTACTATATGGACGATTGGTGTCACCCTTTGACCTTGTTGCGCAAGGTCTACAATCTCACTTGTTCCCTGGCCATGTAACAGGAACACTATTGGAGAGCTGTTTCCCGATTGGTAACCCAGTGTAGCCAACAGGGCTTCTATGTCTTTCCAAAATGCTTGCACTACTGGGCACATCCACAGCCCATGGTAAAGAGTAGTCTTTGGCTCGGCACATTTTGGGCAAGCTGTTAGCCTGTTGGGTAAGCTTGGCGTTGGGGGGATATCAAACGCATAAATTGCAGCGTGCGCTATTTTAAAGTAAGTTTCACGCCATTTTTCATTAATGATGTGCTTGCGAATCGAGTTCCAGCCTGAGGTAATTTCCGCCGCTGCATCCTCTATACCCAACCACCTATTCCATTTCTTGAAGCCATCCGCTGAGTCATAAATTATGTATTTATCCCTTATATTGGCATATAATTCAGCGATAGACTTCCTTCTCACTATTGTGCCCACTAACCTATTGGACTTCAAAGTCTTATGGGTGTGAGTCCCACCTCTGGGAAAGTGCCTCTAGGAAAGACTTTGGGACAATTTAATCACTATGTACAAATATGTGAAAGGACAGTACACAGATCCCTTGTGTGATCTTGTTACATGTAGACCCATATCCAGGACAAGGGGGCCACAAGAGATTGTGATGGTGGAGTCATTGACCAAGTTCAAGAAGCTTTTAGATGTCTTTCTTGAAAAATATAATATTGCAGGCTATGGGGACTACAACCTGGAGATGGGACAATGATCCAACCCGTGATCCAAGGATTATTATTCTGCCATCTTTGGAGCCAGGGAGATATTTTTTCTCTTGTATGGGACAATTGGTCTCCGCCTCATAGGGATTTTTGTCTTCCTCTGGATCAACACTGTAGGGTTATAGGTTGGACTCAATGGACCGGTGTATTTTACAACCTTACCTACTATGTTACTATGAAACCCCATGGCCCTTAAACAGTGGGTGAATTCAGAATTAAAGAGACCCTGTCACATAGTTTATGCCTCCCTTGCTGAGGACAGCACAAGCCAGTGTCAGACCTGCTGTTCCCAGCACTGTGCCCCTTATTCTGTAAGATGCTGGAGTTTTAGAGCATTTAGCCCTCAAATCTTATTCATGAGTAGGTGTTAGCCCCGCCCACCAAAGGCTAACCCCGCCCACTGACAGTTATTCACGTTTTTACCTATTCAAAGTAATAGGTTTATCAGTTGAGATGGGCGGGGCTATCCTCAGATGGGCGGGGTTTGAAAAGAAACTGACTCTGACTCTTTTCTGGCTGAAAACTACAGATTTGAGCACTAAATACTCGAAAACTGCAGCATCTTACAGAATAAGGGACACAGTGCTGGAAACAGCCGGTCTGACACTAGCTTCTCCTGCCCTCAGCAAGGTGGGCATAAACTATGTTACAGGTTCCCTTTAAGAGCGTTAGAGCTATTTTCTTTCCATTTTTTTTATAGGTTACTGTAATTTTTGACAACCCAGATCTCAGACTATCCCCGGGATTGATGATTGTAAAGTAACTTGACTAAACATTATACTTAATTATATCTACAACGCCAAACAAAACTACATTTACCCTATGAAATAAATATTTCTTTATTAAAAGTAAAGCAACACAAATACAAAAACAAACAATAGCGGTGCAAAAAAGTGCTGCAGGTAAGTACAGACAGCCCCCGGGTTACGAACAGGTTAGGGACTGTAGGGTTGTTCTTAAGTTGAATTTGTATGTAAGTCAGAACAGGTACTTTTATTAAATGTAACTACAGCACAAAAGGTAAGTTTTTATTTTTGGAAAGTACAGGAAAGGGTCTTTACATTTGTTTTGTTGTCTGTGCCCCTGTTATGAAGATTCCCCCCTATTTTCACCTTATGTTCTGCAGTGATGCTGGAGCTTGTCGTTCAAAGTACTATATGCTGTGGATTGCGCTGGCAGAGTGGAGTAGTTTAGCCATGTGAAGGGGAGGATACAACACCGAGGAATCTTTAATGTTCAGATGCTTTGAAAAAATACTCAGGTTTTGCTTTGAGGTTTCTGTTTGGGGGGGTTGGGGTGGGGGGGGGTTTCTTTGTTTCTATGTCTTGGGTCTCTTGGAATTATTTCATCATATTTCCATATATTTTATAGCTTGAACATTGTTTTTTTATTGCTGAGTTTCTACTATTAAGAATTTTGTCATTTTTGTACACTCATTTTATTGTTTAAGAACTTTATTGTATTAAAAATGAAAAAGTCAATAAAAAAGATCTAATTTAAAAACTATATGCTGTGGAACATGGAACTACAAGTACCAGCATGCCCCATGAGTCTCCGTTTGTAGCTAGGGGACAGATGTAAGTCAGAACGTTTTAAGTCGGGGACTGCCTGTATATCCCAAATCAAAATAACTCAATTACAAAAAAGATAATAAAAATGGTACACATGATTTGAAGCAATATATTAAAAAAATACATATGCCCCAACAAGATAACAAAAATAATACATATATAATCAAACCAATGTGTATAAATAACCAATTCAAAATATAGCCATAATAATGGGATAATACAGACCAAATAGCACGCTGAAAAGACCCAACGCACATTTTGCAGGAATGCTACCTATAGTATATGTTGACATATAACGCCCAGTACAATCAAATTTATGTTGCTCTGTACACCCTCTGAACAATAATGCTTTGACAAGCCGGGAAAAAAAAGTATTACAATACCATAATGTAAATACCCGTACTCGATATACTATTTAAAACATATCCTTTATTTTTCCAAAGATTTTCAGCCAAATTCATGAATTTGGCAGAAAATCTTTGGAAAAATAAAGGATATGTTTTAAATAGTATATCGAGTACGGGTATTTACATTATGGTAATATAATGCCCAGTATACCATTATTGATAACAATTGATTATCGACAATATCTGTCAATGCAGATTGTTTCAGTCTGGAAGAAATCCTCTTCTTTTGGTGGAAACCCCCCCACAGCAGGCAACACTATACAGGCACCCATCCCACACTTCATACCTAAAAGGCACCATTAGGGAAGATGTCATCTCTGAAAAGATCCATCAAGTGCCTCGCACTCCTGGACGTCTTTCACATGCAAGGATGCCTAAGTACACACCAGCCCCTCGCGAAAAAAAAAGGGAGGACAGACAAAGATGCTATGAGTAAAAAAGGCCACGCGTCTTGGACAATAGGTCGCCCTGAAAAGCATAAGCATGGCTTCCTTTGTTTAATACTTCAGTACTGTGTTGCCTTACAAGATTACGCTAATGACTGAAGAAACCCCTCTCCTGTTTGCTTTTTTCCATTCTAAGGGTATTGAGTCTTTTCTGGAGTGGAGTAAAGTAGAATATCCATGTCACTCCCAGCACCTTTTATCATCAGGACTTCAAACCTTGAAGCTGTGTGCACGGCCTCTAGTGTCTGGTGAAGTGGCTATTAGTCCATCTAACATGTCCTTACTTTAATCTTAAGAGCAGCATCACACTCTTTAACTGTGCCATTACACTGACATGTTTTCTGCGCGGCCGTCAACGCTCTTGTGACTAAGTGGATACCATGTGGATCTCAATGGCTGACCCCCAAGTCTATTAAGTGCTTAATGCCATCCTTGTAATAGATCTATTTAACGATGTTGCTCCCATTCGTGAAGGCTTGCAAGCCATTACAAAGACTTGAATAGAGACAACTTTTTTTTTTGTTTGTTTCCATCTACTGGAGACACCTGGATCATCTGTGGTTGGAGACCTTGGTCCACCGCTGTTGTGGCAGTTCACGGTACAGATACATTACGAATGGTTTTGGGGTTATTTGATAACTATCTGGTTAGGACCGAGGGGACATTTTTCTTACCAATCGTACAAAATAACAATTTTCAAAAGGAAAACCTTCTCCCAATGAGCTAAATAATGGAACTTGCATGGTCCATGCAATGACCATTAAAAGGGGAACGCTCACCACAATGATTAGCTTTAAAAATGTAGGCCTCTGTAAATAAAGACTTATCATGTACATTGCCGTTTTGATTTTGCTTCCTTTCAGAGTTCGAGCAGTTCTTATCTCCTGCTTCTCTATACAAGCTTTCCTAGCTTACCAATCACCTCCATCTGCCCTAGCAGTGCTCAAGATGGTGACATCACTCCCTCCTGTGTTTTGACAGACAGGACTTACAAACAAACCTTTAACCCTTTTGGCTCTGTGCTTGTACCTGCTTTTAAACCCCTAAAACCCAATGTCATCAGTCTAGATCCCGGCGAGAAGGGAAAATCACCATGCTGGTTTTTCAGCTTTTAAGGAGCTTGTTTATGTTTCTCACTGACAACCTTTAACCCGTTAGAGCTCTGTAGCCTTGTACTCTGCTGTTTAAACCCCTCCATCACCAATGTTCCTCTAAAAGACTCTGTCCTGGTCGAGATGTTGACATCACTCCCTCCTGTGTCTTAGCAGCAGCACAGGAGCTTACAGACAACCTTTAACCCTTTAGAGCTCTGTAGTCTTGTACCCTGCTGTTTAAACCCCTACATCACCAATGTCTATCAGACTCTAGAGTCCTGGTCGAGATGGTGACATCACTCACTGCTGGTGTTATAAGCATCACAGGAGCTTGTTTATGTTTCTCACTGACAACCTTTAACCCGTTAGAGCTCTGTAGCCTTGTACTCTGCTGTTTAAACCCCTCCATCACCAATGTTCCTCTAAAAGACTCTATTGTCCTGGTCGGGATGGTGATGTCACTCCCTGCTGTGTCTTATCAGCAGCACAGGAGCTTGTTTATGTTTCTTACTGACAAACGTTAACCCTTTAGAGCTCTGCAGCCTTGTACCCTGCTGTTTAAACCCCTCTGTCACCAATGTCCCTCTAACAGGCACAGCTAGGAATAGCAGTGCTGAAATGTTAGTTACTACTGTACAGATAGAGGCGATCACCAGTGATCTAGATCTTGAAGTGGTCATCAGCTTCTCATTTTCCCTGCCGTGACTACTACAGAAGAACTGAAATACTATGTGCAGACATTGGAATAAATGCTGGTTTAGGTAACACATGGACAGACTGAGTCCACTAGAATGAGAGCCACTTCTTGCTCTGCTTCATAGAGGAAAGTTATGAGGGTCAAGGGGAACTTCTTTGACATGTATGTGTCAAGATGACATCTCTTTTAATTTTCTCAAACAATGAGCACAGACAGAAGCCTGGAGAAGTCTCCAGAGGCTGCAAATGAGCACAAGACAACTACATGTGAATAGGGAAGGACGCATCATGCTGAAAGGATTATACATGGCCATCTCCCTACACAAATATGTATTATACATCACACATAGATGATTATGCAGAGGTCGCCTGTCATGTGGTGGACTCAAGTGAAGCATGTGCTCCTGGACAGCAGAGAGCTGCTGCCGACTAGCTGTCGTGTGTGAGAGTTGTAGGCACTACAACTAAGGGGTCTGCAACGTGCCCTCCAGTGTTGGGAAACCATTCATCATGCCACTGATTAGATCATATAAATGCATGATGGGAGTTGCAGTTTCCCAACTGCTGGAGAGCCAATGTTGCAGACTCCTGGACTACATGAAATCAACTTCTAATTGCAACAGGTAAGCGAGCGGTTTGAGACGGATATGTCAGTTTTATTTTATGTGTAGTTTGTGGCCACCTGTTACTTTATCAGGCATAATTCTAGCATGTCATTCTCGATAAGACCAGAAAAACTCCAGGGAAAATGCATCTACAAAATGCCACTAAAAATTTCACAAAAAACATGTTACATAAAAAAGAAAAACAGAAAAGAACATAATATAAAGGGGCCCTGATGGTATTAGCTGTTGGTTGTAGGGCGTAGATGATCTCTAAATTCCATCTTAAAGGGGTTTTGCCATGATCTAAGGTTGGCCTGGGAGCCTCCAAAATGGATATTTAATAACTTTTCTAAATATATGTCATTAAAAGAAGTTAAGCCTGTGAGAGCTACAGCCTTCCTTACGTGCCCTTAGTTTCCTGACTGTTTACATTAGATTTCGACCAGGAGTTATCGGCCACCCTTGCGTTGTTTGCACTTCTCATCTGAATGCAGGGAACATGAAGGAGCTTTGAAGGTATTTGGGAGAAAAGATCCTGTGTCTGCTATATAGAGAATCAACTGGTTGTAATGTAATTATCTGAGTAAACATGCAGACGCTCCCTGCTCAGCCCTCCTACCTCCCCCCTGCATCAGTTTGTGAACAAATGAAAGAACGCTGCCTGCTCGGAGCTTATGCAGATAAGAGGGAGCAACAAAACCTGTAGAGCTTGTGCACAATACAGTTCTCCTCTGTGGTTTAGCCATAAAATGTTTGGGTCAACTACAGAGACTGGTATCAGAGCGTGCATGGGAGGTGGAGCGATGACATCCAGAGGAGGTACTTGTTTTTTTAAACACAGAAACACAACGCCCCTTTTTTTCAAGCCTCAAGAGGGGAATATCAGCCTGTTAGGTAAGGAACTCACTTCTTGGCAAAACCCCTTTAAACACTTAAAGAAAGAGAAATTGGTGCCATCTAAACTTCTGGAATGTCCCCTATTATTAATAACATCTATATCTTCTGGGAACACTTGAAATGAAAACGTTGCTTTTAGTAGAAGACAGTCATAACATGGCAGTGAAATGGCGTCAGCTTAGGGTGTAAGGATGTCTATGCAGATCCACTGGGATTAATTTAACTCTCGAGACTGCTGCCACTGGGCAGGGTAGTACTTAAAGGGGTTGTCTCACTTCAGACATTGATGGCATATCACTAGGAAATGCCATCAATGTCTAATAGGTACAGGTCCCAGAGGTGGTACCTATCTCCTAAGCGAGCCCCAAAATCTTTCTGTTCTGATCAGAGGTCGGGGCTCTCCCATAGATGTAACTCCCATTCAAGTCTATAGGAGAGTCCCGACCACCTCTCCGTTTTGAACGGGACTCGTTTAGGAGATAGGTACAGATCCCAGAGGTGGAACCCAGACTTATCAGACATAGATGGCATATTCTAGCAATATGCCATCAATGTCTATATATCACAAGGCATTATGGGATAGGGGCTGAGAAGCCCACAGCGCCCTCGATAGGTTGTAACAAATCCTCAAATTCCTTATGACCAACCGAGACTTGAGAAAGCAAAAAGGATTTTTTAGCCAAGCCAGTATCTCTCATCTACAGACAACGCTGTTTTGGGATTTTTGTCCCTCTTCAGTGCAGAGTAGAGAAGATACTGGCTGGCTGTGTGGGAGGCATCTTCTCTGCCCTGCACTGAAGAGGGACAAAAATCCCGAAACAGTGTTGTCTGTAGATAAGAGATACTGGCTTGGCTAAAAAATCCTTTTTGCTTTCTCAAGACTCGTTGGTTCAAAAGCAAATTGAGGATTTGTTACAACCAACAGAGGGCACTGTGGGCTTCTCAGCCCCTTTCCTTAATGCCTTGTGATATGCAGATGCTAAGTAGAGGGCGAAAAGGCAAAACAAAAACTCTACAAGCCGTTCTTTCGGTGCTCTCCTTAAGGAGAGATCTTCCCTTCCTGATCAATGTCTATAGTGAGACAACTCCTGTGAAGATCCTGGTGGTCTAGAGATTAAAACTATAGAAGATCCAGCACTGATCAATTATTTCTTTAAAAAAAACCAAAAAACTACACTATAGGTATAAAAATGAAATATCATGTCTGAAATTAGTATCAGAAAATTTCTTACACATTTCATACTTGGTCCTTAAAGGTGTGTTCCCACCATAGACTGGGATGACATATCCATATGCTAGCAAAGTATGATAGATGTGGGTCCCATCTCTGTTACTCACACTTATCTCTGGCTAGAACGGTTCCCCAAAAGTGTGGGGAGCTGGTTGTGCTTGTGCACAACTTCTCATTCTGTTCTGAGTATGGCCGAACGCGCTGCTCACTTGTACTGGGAACTCCTATAGAACAGGATGGAGAATCGTGCAGAAGTGTGACCAGCTCTCTATTTAGGGCCGACACTTTTGGGAGCCCATTCCCAAAATAAGTGTGGGTCACAGAGGTGGAATCTACACCTATTACATTTTGATAGCATATCCAATAAATATTCTATCAAAGTCAATGGTGGGAACACCCTTTTATATCATAGTGGAGTTATTCCTATATGGTTAATGCAAAAATGAGCTCCATCTGTAAGGGTGGGAAATGTATATATGTATATCTATATTTTATTGCTTGGTCATTGTGGAATCTTGAAAGGGGTTAATCTGTGTAGAAGACAGGATAGCTGGGCCAGCAGCCAATCGATATGAAGCTAAGAGGAAGGGCTGAAGGTACACAGTTATAATGGAGAGCCTGTCAGCTTCTCGTAAGTTCTGAGTTCAGTTCTGTTCCTTGTAGTTCTGTTGAGGACAGTTCCAGCATAAAGGAGGAATCTCCTAACCATCAGCCGGCAATGGTGTAGTACAGGCCGGGGCAGTGTCGTCAGCCATACTCACTGCTCCACCACAGAGAAAGTTAAGGTAGACAAAGAGAGCAAGAAGACTAGTATACAGTGTTACCTGAGAGGACAGAGTAAGAGAGTGTCCTGAGAAGTGAGAGAAGCAGGTCTGCCTAGATTGTCTCAGATGGACCGCTGTTCCTGAGGCTAAAGAGTCTAGTGGGTGAGATTCTGCTGAGTAAGTGGAGCACAAGGAGACCAGTGCTGTGGCTTAGTGGTCGTAAAGTCCTGGGAAAACTTGGACCACAATGGCTGGGGAAGCACCCACTACATCTGCAGAGTGATGGGAGGGAGAGCCCAGTCACTCAAGGGAGTTGGGAGTCACAGTGTAGTATGCCAGAGAAGAACAACATGTGAAATAAGCACTGAGTACCTAAGTGTGGAACCAAGGGCAGCAGGCCAGAATGGCTTGTATTGGGCAGCGTGCCAGGGTATCAAGAGGGCACTTTAGGCATGGCGTTGGCCAGTGACTGAAGAGCCGGAGGAAGGCAGCTTGTGAGGTTACCGAGAAGGAAATTTCCTGGGAAGCAATTTAGAGTATGAAGTTATTGTACTTTGCTGAGAGTTCCTGTATCCTGAGTGGAGTGAATAAGTGAATTGTGCTGTATAATGTGTTGTGTCAAGCAGTGTAATGTCCTCAAAGTAAAGCCTGATGATTCCTGGAAAAAGTTTTTGGATCTTATTCTTCAGCGTTGGTGCATCACACCACCCACCATCCTGTTACACACCACTACTACACCCACCATCCATGTTAACCACCTGCACCCTGCCCCCATGGGGTGACATCACTCCCTGCTCTACTTGGATAATAGAGTTATGGTCAGGGGGTAACCATAGAAACCTGTGTGCACTCAAAAGCAGACAAAATGTCTCTTATCTCATGACTAAAGTAAAATCTATTGACCAATATATTTAGAAGAAGTCTTCATTTAACTGTCCCTTCATGTTGAAAGCTAATCTTTCTGGTGAAAAAACCCTTTTGAGTAATGGTCTTGAGAGTGACTATTGACAACCAGATGACCAATATACTGTATATGCCTTAAATTTTTGCACCGTTAAATGCCTTTAGGGTAAACAACGTAAATTACAGCATTTGGGGGCAATTTCTTTTTCTTTGTCCAAGTCACATAGACATGCATTTTAATTCCATGAACTGAAGGCCCATGCAGATAAGCAAAGCCTGGACGTTCCACATGATTTGCTGCACTTACAGTTTCCTATGAATGTAAGTATGGCCTGAATGACTTCAAGTGCCTTTATCTATCCCTTCCCCCAAAGGTCTGTGTGCTGCCCTCCACCCTAATTACCATGCCCATTTACTGCAAGCCAAAGGACTTGAACAGCTGGCCGCAGGTGGACGGAGCAGCCCCTGACCCCTGGGGGAACGGCATTAGCTGACACATGGTCCAGCTCTGAGTCACTCACAAGCTCACTAAAGCCAGGACTATACACAAGGCTAGTGGGGGACCTATAACCCCAGCCAACTGTCCTGAAATAAGACCACACAGCGCAGGAGGCAGAAGGCAGCAGTAGGGGTGGGACATCCAAGGCAGAGGAAGGGGACACAACTAGAAGTTGCATTGCACATTGTGTTTGGGATGCCAATGTATAATTCAAGGCAAGAATTACAGGGCCGGTACACTTATAAAAGGACAGGATTATAAAACCAGGTACCTGGAGATTTGTAGAACTGGAGATAGGTGGGATATAGGGGTCAGGACACCACAACAACCTCTTCCAACGTGTAGTGTTGATTTCAGTGCTGACAGGTGTTATGTTCAACAATCATGGCGCCATATGACAATTGTCTTCTAGTTCCTGTTATATGTATATGTTATATGTGCAACTGTAATGGGGTGTCCCAACGCAGAGCTATCTTAACAGAACTATGGGCCCCTGGGCATAGTACTGCAGTGGTCCCTGCCCAAATAAATGACATCACACTTGGCCATACATCGAGCCCCCCTCAATCACACCCATATTATCATGCCACTTATGTCTGGATACCAGCAGCCTACAAGACTGATTGGCAGGGTAAGGAATCTTTGGCTCCCTTCTCCACCATGGTTTTTAACTGTTTGCCCATCCTAAAACATACAAACCATTAAATAAGCAAAGGCAACCAAGGGATCCAGGGTATGTCTCTTGTATTCCTGTGACATGTATACAACACTTGGGGCCCCTATACTTGTGGGGCCCCCAGGCAACTGCCTAGTGTGCCCAATGGAAAAGATGGCCCTGGACCAATGAGCTTCAGGTCGGCTCAAGCTAGCTGTATGCTGACCGTGTGAGAGAATAAAGAGAGCAGCGTTGGCGGCCAGCATAGTCATTTATTTCTATGGGAGTTTCGGATATACCCAAGCACACTCACTCAGCTCTATTTAGAATACCTATAGAAATTAATGGAGAAGATGGCTGCAATCGCTGCTCTATTATTCACTCACATGGTCGGCTCGTAGCTAGCTTGAGGTGTCAGGAAGCACTGAAAAGCACTATTTGGAACACCCTTTAACAAGATTTTAGGTTTAACCAATGTGTTTGATCTCAATATATGTTGGGATGCCCTCTATGTAAATGGGATGACCCTCAAATATTGATCTGCTACATTGTGCAGTTGCCTCCAGAGCCATAGATACTTTCCCTGCCATCAGGATATTACCATACGGTGCTACAGATACGCTCCCCGCCATCAGGATACTACCATACAGTGCCACAGATACTTTCCCTGACATCAGGATACTAACATACAGTGCCACAGATACTTTCCCTGCCATCAGGATACTACCACACAGCGCCACAGATACTTTCCCTGCCATCAGGATACTACCCTACAGAGCCACAGATACGCTCCCTGCCATCAGGATACTACCATACAGTGCCACAGATACTCTCCCTGCCATCAGGATACTACCAGACAGTGTATCTTTCCCTGCCATCAAGATACTTCCATACAGTTCCACAGATACTTTCCCTGCCATCACAATATTACCCTACAGAGACACAGATACTTTCCCTACCATCAGGATACTACCCTACAGAGCCACAGATATGCTCCCTGCCATCAGGATGCTACCATACAGTGCCACAGATACGCTTCCTGCCATCAGCATACTACCATACAGTGCCACAGATACGCTACCTGCCATCAGGATACTACCATACAGAGCCACAGATACGCTCCCTGCCATCAAGATACTACCATACAGTGCCATAGATATGCTCCCTGCCATCACAATACTACCCTACAGAGCCACAGATTCTTTCCCTGCCATCAGGATGCTACCATACAGAGCCACAGATACGCTCCCTGCCATCAGGATACGACCATACAGTGCCACAGATACGCTCCCTGCCATCAAGATACTACCATACAGTGCCACAGATACACTCCCTGCCATCAGGATACTACCATACAGTGCCACAGATACACTCCCTGCCATCAGGATACTACCATACAGTGCCACAGATACTCTCCCTGCCATCAACATACTACCATACAGTACCACAGATACTCTCCCTGCCATCAACATACTACCATACAGTGCCACAGATCCACTCCCTGCCATCAAGATACTACCATACAGAGCCACAGATACTTTCCCTGACATCAGGATACTAACATACAGTGCCACAGATACTTTCCCTGCCATCAGGATACTACCACACAGCGCCACAGATACTTTCCCTGCCATCAAGATACTACCATACAGTGCCAAAGATACGCTCCCTGCCATCACAATACTACCATACAGTGCCACAGATACTCTCCCTGCCATCAGATACTACCACACAGTGCCACAGATACTTTCCCTGCCATCAAGATATTTCCACACAGTGCCACAGATACTTTCCCTGCCATCAGGATACTACCATACAGTGCCACAGATACGCTCCCTGCCATCAGGATACTACCATACAGTGCCACAGATACTCTCCCTGCCATCAAGATACTACCATACAGTGCCACAGATACTTTCCCTGCCATCACAATACTACCATACAGTGCCACAGATACTTTCCCTGCCATCAGGATACTACCATACAGTGCCACAGATACTCTCCCTGCCATCAACATACTACCATACAGTGCCACAGATACTTTCCCTGCCATCAAGATACTACCATACAGTGCCACAGATACTTTCCCTGCCATCAAGATACTACCATACAGTGCCAAAGATACGCTCCCTGCCATCACAATACTACCATACAGTGCCATAGATACTTTCCCTGCCATCAGGATACTACCACACAGTGACACAGATACTCTCCCTGTCATCAACATACTACCATACAGTGCCACAGATACTTTCCCTGCCATCAGGATACTTCCACTCAGTGCCACAGATACGCTCCCTGTACCATACAGTGCCACAGATACTTTCCCTTCCATCAGGATACTACCATACAGTGCCACAGATACGCTCCCTGCCATCAGGATACTACCCTACAGAGCCACAGATACGCTCCCTGCCATCAAGATATTACCATACAGCACCACAGATACGCTCCCTGCCATCAAGATACTTCCATACAGAGCCCCAGATACGCTCCCTGCTATCAAGACGCTACCCTACAGTGCAATAGATATGCTCCCTGCCATCAAGCATACTTTCCATACAGTGCCATGGTATTCTCCCTTGTATTCCACAGGATACTACCCTTTTGCAGATTCCTGCAGATTCGTTCCTTCTGCCATTTTATGATGGGCCTACCCTTTTCATTTTAGAGCCCACCAGATACCTCCCCTGCCACCCGGGTACCCAATACAGTGCCACAGATGTCCCGCCATCAGGAAACTACCATACTGAGCCAAGGGTACCGCTCCTGTGCCACAAATGGGGTAAACTGGCCCACAGATATCGGGTCCCTGCCATTCACAATACTACCACTACAGGGGCCACAATTGTTTCCCTGCCATCAGATGCTTTGGGGATACATTGCCAAAAGGGTACCTTTGATGCTATCTCCATAACAAGCATAAGTGCCACAGATACTTTTCTGCATTTACATTACTACCTTGTGCTGAGCAGGGTTTTTTACCCTTATAAGACAAAACGAGACAATTGCCACAGGGTCTTTCCTCCATCCTTAGCCATACTTTCCACAAGTACTGTTGCTTGCCACAATCGAAAATCCAAGTAACGTGCAAATCCACTGGGCCTCAGATACTACCATACAGAGCCACAGATACTTTCCCTGACATCAGGATACTAACATACAGTGCCACAGATACTATCCCTGCCATCAGGATACTACCACACAGCGCCACAGATACTTTCCCTGCCTAGATTACCATAAGTGCCAAAAAACGTCTGCCTCACATTTCCATCACTTGGTGAGATTCACATCCTCGAAATACTCCATACAAGACCCAGATACGGGTCCCGCCATCAGGACCACCATACGTGCCACAGATACTTTCCCCCCATCAAAATACTTCACTCGTGCCACAAAACGTCCCTCCATCAGAACCACAATACTTTCCCCGCCCTCACAAAATTTCCTACATGCCACGATCTTTCCCTGCCCTCAAATACTAAACCTACGTGCCACAAAACTTTTTCCCGTATCAGGATCTAACATACAGTGCCACAGATACTCTCCCTGCCTAAGATACACATAAGAGCCACAGATACCCCCTGCCATCGGTCACCAAAAATCCACGATCGCTCCCTGCCATCACAACACTACCGTACAGTGCCACAGATACTCTCCCTGCCATCAAGATATTTCCACACAGTGCCACAGATATTTTCCCTGCCATCAAGATACTACCATACAGTGCCACAGATACCCTCCCTGCCATCACAACACTACCATACAGTGCCACAGATCTCCCCTGCCCTCAAATATTTCCAAAACCCGTGCCACAGATACTTTCCCTGCCATCAAGATACTACCATACAGTGCCAGGGATACGCTCCCTGCCATCAGGATACTAACATACAGTGCCACAGATACTCTCCCTGCCATCAACATACTACCATAAAGTGCCACAGATACTTTCCCTTCCATCAAGACACTACCATACAGTGCCACAGATACTTTCCCTGCCATCACAATACTACCATACAGTGCCACAGATACTTTCCCTGCCATCACAATACTACCAAAATTTTCACAATCCACTCCCGCCATCAAGATACTACCAACAGAGCCACGATACTTTCCCTGACTCAGGTACTAACAACAGTGCCAAATTTTTAATTTAAGAATTTTTAAAAGGAAATATTTTTATAAAACTAAAATAAGTGAAAGATACCTCCCGCCATCAAATACTACCAACAGGCCAAGATACTTCCCTGCCACAAGATACTTCCCCCCCAAGGGCCCCCCCTACGCTCCCTGCCATCAAACTACCAATACGTGCCACAGTTCTTTCCCTGCCACAAAACTTCCATCAGGCCCCCCAAAACCTCCCCGCCCAAAAACAAACCACAGATACTTTCCCTGCCCTCACAATATCCCAAAACAGGCCCCAAAATACTTTCCCTGCCATCAAAATACTACCATAAAAAGGCCACAGATACTTTCCCGCTATCAGGATACTAACATACATGCCACAGATATCTCCCCGCCATCAAAATATATCTACAGAGCCACAGATACTCTCCCCCCCTCAGATACGCCATTACATTCCAAGATACCTCCCTCCATCACAACACACCGTACGGCCCCAAAAATACCTCCCCCGCCATCAAGATTTTCCACACGTGCCACAGATATTTTCCCTGCCATCAAGTACTACCAACAGTGCCCCAGATACCCTCCCCGCCCTCACAACACACCATACAGTCCACGATACTCTCCCTGCCAAACAAATATTTCCCCACAGTCCAAGATACTTTCCCCGCCATAAGATAACCATACAGGCCAGGGGTACGCCCTGCCACAGGATACTAAAAAAACAGTGCACAGTACTCTCCTGCCACAAAATATACCATAAAGTGCCACAATACTTTCCCTTCCTAAACACTACCATTACAGTCCACAGATACTTTTCCCCGCCCTCACAATACTACCATCAGTGCCCCAGATACTTTCCCCGCCATCACAATACACCATACATGCACAGATCCACTCCCCATCAAGATACACCATACAAGCCACAATACTTTTTCCCACATCAGGATCTAACATACATGCCACAGATACTTTCCCTGCCATCAGGGTACACCACACGCGCCACAGATCTTTTCCCCGCCATCAAGATACTCCATCATGCCAAAAATACCTCCCTGCCATCACAATACTACCATACAGTGCCACAGATACTCTCCCTGCCATCAAGATACTTCCATACAGAGCCCCCCGATACGCTTCCCCGCATCAGGACACACCATACGTGACAGATACTTTCCCTGCATCAACAACTTCCCCCAGTGCCACAGTACCTCCCTGCCATACGAACCACAGATACTTTCCTGCCATCACAAAAACCATACAGTGCCACAGATACTTTCCCCGCTATCAGGTACTAAAATACAGTGCCCCAGATACTTTTTCCCCGCCATCAGGATACTACCAACAGTGCCACAGATAAACCCCCCTGCCACAAGATACTATCATACAAGGGCCCCAAAACCCCTCCCGCCTCAGATACGGCCCCCAACAGTGCCACAGTACGCTCCCGCCCTCCAACACTACCGTACAGTGCCACAGATACCTCCCCGCCCTCAAGAATTTTCCCCCAGGCCACAGAAAATTTTTTCCCCGCCATCAAAATACTACCCTACAGGCCCCCAAAACCCCCCCTGCCATCACAACACTACCATACAGTGCCACAGATACTCTCCCTGCCATCAAGATATTTCCACACAGTGCCACAGATACTTTCCCTGCCATCAAGAACTACCATACTCCACAGAAAACGCTCCCTGCCATCAAGATACACCATACATACCACGTACTCTCCCCGCCATCAAGAACACCATACAGGCCAAGATACGTCCCGCCCTAAGAAATCCTCCTCCACAGATCACTCCCTGCCACAACACTACCATCGTGCCCTATTACCTCCCTGCCACAAGATTTTCCACACATGCCCAGATCTTTCCCTCCATCAAGAACTACCATACAGTGCCCCAAAATATTTCCCCCGCCATCAGAACTACCTACTGTGCCACAGAAACTTTCCCTCCCTCAAGATACCCATATGTGCCACAGTTTCCCCCCCTGCCATCAAGATATTCCATACAGTCCCCAGATCCCTCCCTGCCATCAAGATTTTACCATACAGGGCCAAAACTCTCCCTCATAACAACCCCCCATAAACCACAGATACTTTCCCTGCCATCAAGATATTACCATACTGTGCCACAGATACTTTCCCTGCCATCAAGATACTACCATACTGTGCCACAGATCCACTCCCTGCCATCAAGATATTACCATACTGTGCCACAGATCCACTCCCTGCCATCAATACTAAACAGTGCCCCGATCCATCCCTGCCATCAAAAACTCCAAACATGCCCAGATACCTCCCTCCATCAACATACTACCATACAGTTCCACAGATACTTTCCCTGCCATCAACATACTACCATACAGTTCCACAGATACTTTCCCTGCCATCAACATACCCATACAGGGGCCCCAATACTTCCCTGCCATCAACTACTACCATAAAAGGCCCCAGATACCTCCCCGCCATCAAAAAAAAACACCCTACATGCCCCCAGATACTTCCCTGCCCTCAACATACACCATACATACCCCGATACTTTCCCCCGCCATCAAGATACTACCAACAGTGCCCCAAAACTCCCCTGCCCTCAACATTTAAAACCCAAAAGTACCCAGATACTCTCCCCCGCCACAACATATACCATACAGTACCCAGTACTCCCTGCCATCAACATACACCATACAGTACCACAATACTCTCCCGCCCTCAAAAAACACCAACGTGCCCAATACTCTCCCTGCCATCAACATACTACCATACAGTACCACAGATACTTTCCCTGCCATCAACATACTACCATACAGTGCCACAGATACTTTCCCCCCTCAAAATATACCAACAGTCCACAATACTCTCCCTGCCATCAACTCTACCTACAGTACCACAGATATTTCCCGCCATCAAATACTACCATACAGTGCCACAGTACTTTCCCTCCACAAGAACTACCAAAAAGTCCACAGATCCACTCCCTGCCATCAAGATACTACCATACAGTGCCACAGATACGCTCCCTTCTATCAAGACGCTACCCTACAGTGCAATATATATGCTCCCTGCCAACAACATATTCCCCTCCACGGTATGGTGGTATATTACCTGTTGGTGTATTCCAGTGGATCAGTGTGATACATTAGGTGCTGAAGTTGCCCTTACGCGTAATTATTCACTGCCATGAACGTTCATATTGAAACTGAACCTAGGTTTGCAATGATGAAGGACCAAATAATCAGTACACTTTTTTTGAGAGACCTACCACCATAAGTCCCCTTACTTGCCACAAACATGTACCCATACAGTGTCACAGCTGTCACCTCAGGCGTCACAGGGAAAAAAAGCTACCTACTGCCCACAAGGATCCTTTTCGGGGGCCACAAAAGGGTTGAACTGGCCGACCAGAGTACCAGAGGTCCTCTGGTTCACATAAATCAGGCTTCAACAGGATGCCAGTCATATAATTATGTGTTGTGCACCATGCTGGCATTGCAGCCTGTTACTTAGGGTGTGAATTTACCATAAAGGAACCAATTTGATTGCTATCTCCATAACGAAGCAATGAATGACCAGAACATAGGAGACATTGTTATGCATTTATATTACTGATTTCTTGTTCTGAGGCTCTTTAAAGGGTTATTTTGACTGGGCATAACATATAGGGAAGACAACAGAGACAATTGCCCAAGGCTCTGGGTCTCCATCTCTTAGGGCCCTTGACTTTCCAGCAAGATACTGTGCCACTAACTCGAAGAAATCAAGTGGCTGAACGTGTGCAGAAAGATGGGGATAAGTGTCTGTTTATACATCTGGATCCTCTTACTGCTCAGTTGAACAGAGGATTATGCACAGGGCCATTTTTTCAATTGGGTAAGCTAGGCAGTTGCCCAGGGGCCCCACAAGTATAGGGGCCCCAGGTGGTGTGTGTATGACCAAGGAATAGAAGAAACACACCCTGGATTCCTTAGTTGCTTTGCTTATTTCACTGTCTTTGTGCTTTTAGGATGTGCAAACAGTTACGAACCATGGTGGAGAAGGGAGCCGAAGGCTCCCTGCCCTGCCAAATACTCTTGTAGGTTGCCGGTTTCCAGACATAAGTGGCGTGATCATATGGGTGTGCTTGGGGGTGGCTAGAGGCATGACCTAGTGTGATGTCATGTATTTTGGCAGGGCCCACTGCAGTGTTCTGCCCAGGGGCCCATAATTATGTTAAGGCAGCTCTGATTACGCATCCCCAACAATAGATATGAAGGGCCAGTTTGACTATTTGGACTGCTCCTATATATATTTCCCCCTCCTTGTAGATTGTAAGCCCTCGCGGGTAGGGTCGTGCTACTTGTCATTCATCACTTATCATTGTACTCGTTTGACTTATGTAATGTATGTAACCCCCTCGAATGTACAGCGCCCTGGAATCAATGGTGCTTTAAAATAAATAATAATAATATTAGACTGTTAATGGATCCTGTCAAATTTCCTGGTTTCTGCTAATTATCTGTGAATGTCTAGCTGAGTAGAAGCTGATCACCGGAGAAAGTGGCTTTGGGATACAAATTTCCCTTGCAACAATGGCTACACGGAAAAAGGTAGCATTTCAAGGTGGCCAAGTAAATGAATGGCCGACCATATACAGGTCAAGTCCACCAAAGCAAGAGCCACTCTTGGGCTTGTAGGACAAAAATGCTTATGGTAAGTTACCTTTATGAACTAGGTAAATTAACTAAGTAAATGGCCATTTTGCTACATGTTTAAAGATTGATGTCCCGTTTACCAGGTGATTTTGCTCTTGACATATGAATTAATTTTTTTTGTGTAAAAACCTATATAAAATGTGCCGCGCTGACAATAAACAGAAGACGTCAGTCTATGATAGAGACATCACTTGTTTCTGTCAGTTTGATTCTCCAAGCACTTGTCTCTCAACTTCCTTCCCAATTTGGCAACCCAATCGCAGCTAAAGTTGCATACCAAGACAACATGCCCCTTGCATAAAGATGGTCCTGAGCGAGAGATCCAGTCCAGTGCCACAATGGATATGCCTGGTGCCCAATATTACAGAAAATAATGGTTTCACTTCCGCAATTCACTACCATGCTGAAGGAAAATACACTGAAAGGACAGACATATGATAGCCTTCATGAAACAACCCCTTTAAGTCAGAGGACAGGGGTTTCCCAACTTTTGTTTTCCCTGGACTCTATACCCGTCTTGATGCCTCGGATTTTCACCATAAAATCTGATAGGAAATGGTTGATAAATAAAGACCACAACCATTGCTGATTGATGTATACTTAAGAGCTAAAAAGAATAGGGAGGAGAGGAACGTTAAAATATAGGATGGAGCATTTATTGCCGCCATGTAATAACCTATAGTATTTTCCCTTTTAAGGTCCTTTTGGATAAATGAAATTGCCAGTTGTAGTGAATATACATCCGACACCTCCATAAACCTACTGGACTCTGCTGAGTGAGCCTTTTCCTTCCAGGCTATATGTATAGGACTGTGGCCTTGGGTGTTAGTGACATATGTCTCATGTCATTTCATTGATGACCCTCGCTTGGCCTCTCCAGCTCGTCAGATACTCTCCTCTCCAACCTGATGGCTTCCCATGTTTCTGTCATGTCAACTTTATGCCGTGTGAGGAGTGATGGGAATTGATTGGGTTTAAGTGCAGATCCAGGAAGCGGCAGGTATTTCCCTTCATATCATGCCTTTTAACCCTCTAAATGCAGAGTACCAACATTATAGAGTTGGGAACAAAGCATATTGATGGACTTATTCCAACCATAAAAATTTATTGGATGCCCTATAACCCATAAATTTTAAAATCTATATTGTCCCTTTCAAAAACTATGTCCTAAAAAACACCCATCACCCAATTTTCTTGGGCACTCTTATGCCTCGATACGTCTTCTGCTTCCATTGGCTGCTGCATAACTTGGTAGATTGGCTATTCAGGAGCTTAAGAAAGCTGTATTGAGATGTAATGACAAAGCTATCGGATAAAACCCACCAGGCATATGGTATATGCATGATTGGACTGGCCCACAGGGGAAACAGGGGAAACACCCGATAGGCCCCAGAGTATGACAGATTTGGAGTTACTTTTAAGCTCTGTGGGTGACATGTATGTACAGTGCTGTGTCAATATTCTGGAGTCCTTTCAACCCAAAAACTGGCGCAGCCCTGTTCTCTCGATGTATGAGCAGACACACTCCAAATTTAGGCACATTATGGGGCACCTGCGGCACTTTGTAATGTGCCCGAGATCAGAGGGCATTCTGGGGGCGTCGCACCACAACCGTATGATTCTACACATTTATGACTGTTGGATGGCAAAACTGGGCGCATTACTGCTGGAACAGCCAGACCAAGTTACAAGTGGTTTACCTGAGCCCGAGTTGTCATAATGGAACTAAAATGTGCTAAATCTATGACCCACAGTAGAACAGGTCTATACATTCTGGTGCACTCTACTCTGCTTTAAAGCTATTTAGGACTGGCCTCTATGCGCCTAGATCATACATGTCGCCCTACGTGCATCCTTGGAAGAGGCAAAAGCAAGTGGCAGAGTATAAGAGAAAAATTAACTCCACCAGTGAACCCCAGAATCAACTACTCTGGTGGACCCTAGGCACCCCAGTCCGAAACTATTAATGGTAACTGGCTATGACAGCCAGGTAGAGCCCACAGAGGTAATAGGAGACCAGAGTTTAAAAAAAAAACAAAAAAAAAAAACACTCTAAGGCTAGGTTCACACGGCTTAACTGCAGGACGTAATTACTCCCCGCAATTACGCCGTGTGGACGGGGGCGGGGCGGGAGCGGGGGAGTGAGCGGGGGGCCGGCACTTCACCGGCCCATTGACTTGCATTACCAGCGGCGCGTATACGCCGCTGGTAATTCACATGTCACTTATCTCCCCGCCCGGCGGATTCACTGAGCAGGGATAGGAGACGTAATCCATAGTTCTCTAGAACTGTGGATTACCATAATGAATGGGCCGTTTTCAGCCCGTAATTTGTGCACTTCGGCGCATAATTACGGACCGAAATACGGCCCATTTTAAGCCGTGTGAACATGGCCTTACTCTCCCTTCTGCTGCTGATCTTCAAGATATGTGATGAAGTGCTCAAGGTTGTCACTGTCAGCTGACATGATATAGATGGTGTCATTTGTTGGATGATGGATGATTGAGCAAATGATTTAAGTAGAAGAATTGAGATCAATGATGTGCCACCTCTGACCACCTGTTCCTTGTGGAGATTACTTGAGGAACGTAATTGCGTGGATAAACATGAAAGCTCTTTGGGATGGTCCTTGGAGGGTCCCATAACTGAGCACTGTACATTGATGGTCAGTAAGACAACTTTGTGTGGATCCTTATGTGTTATAGGGAGGATCTCATAGACCTCAGCTTTGTCTGAAGAGCAAAAGGCATCCTAGACTTCCGATCATATTTATTGTGTTGACCTATTGAAGACTACACTCCAATGAAATGTTGCAGACAGTTGGTGCAGAAACTTCAAGATTTCTTACAGAGAGGCATGAAAAGCTTAGCAGTTACAGTCACTTATTGTGGCACACAAGTTTAGTGGTGACATGCACACACACACTGGAAAAGTCTCGAGAGAACCATAGCACAGTTGTACCCTTCAGCAGCTTCATGCTGTCACACCCACTGGTGCAATTTGAATTCATGGGGCCCCATAGCAAAGCGAGCTAGATCTCACCACTTAAAGGGGTTTTCTTGCCGCAATGATTAGCTTTTAACATGTAGGGAAAGGTAAATAAATACTATTGCCAAATACATTGCTATTCTGATTTTGTTTTGTTTAGGAGACAAAGAAGATTTTATCTACTGCTAGTGTACACAAGCTTCTCTAGGTTACCGAACCTCTCCCTGCTCTCTATCATCCAACTGCTCCACATGCTGCTGTCCAAACATGGCGAGTTACTCCCTGGTTGGTCTTATCTGTAGCATAGGAGCTAGATTACCTAAGTTAATACAAGTTTAAACCCTTAGAGCTCTCTTGCTTTGTGCACTACAGATTATAAACCTCACATCACTGTAACAGGATCAGCTAGGAAAAGCAGAGCTGATATGACAATCACTACTATAGAACCATCACAGCCTGACCAAGAAGTACGAGTCTGAAGCTGGCTGTGACTTTGTGAAACTGTATTTGGAAAAAAAACCTTTAATGGCAGGGAATTAAAACAGCAACTTTAAAGTATAAATATTAGCACCAAATAATTTAAAGAACCCAAAAAGCCAGCCAGACAGCAGAAAGCCACCAATTTGTTTCACCCTACAAACAAACTGTGTTTGGACTTGGGTGGGCCCCAATAGCAACTGCTATGCCTGCTGTGGCTATAGTTACGCCTGTGGCATAAAGAACCTTCTGTGCTGCAATGGATTTAAACAAGGCTACCCTCTACTACAGTTTGCCTCACCTAGGCAATACATGCTGGATTGCAACAACCTTTAGTATGTCGATGTCTTGGATACTCAGGGTGTCATCTTGACTACCAGGCCACTTTATTAGGAACTTATGTGGCTTCCTATAGTTACACGGTAGATAAGGTTGGAAGAAGGAACAGGTCCATTGGGTCCAACTGATAAGTATAGAGCACATACTGCCAACACTTGCGTTTCTATTTTAAGAGCAGTTCACGACCAAATGTGGTCAACAAGTCCAGGGTCTATAGGGTTACCAGCTCTTCAAAAGGAATCTGTCTCCAATTTTTTTTTTTACTTATAAAAACTAGACACTGATCCGAATTCTTTTCCTTTTCAGCCATTCTTACTTTCTGATTGTAGATTTCTCAATTCTGTTTTCTGTATACGATCATGGGAGCGGCCATCTTGCCTGAGCTGCCTTTAACAGCATTTAGAGAGATGCTTTACAGCAGCTTCATGGACATAGGAGCCTGTGAACAGGAGCAGACCCATTGACTTATATAGCAGTGTTTTCTAGGCATGCTCTGTGACCTGGGACGAAGTCAGTATGCAGGGAGGAGAGAAGGTGAGCTGTGACTTCTCCTATTGTGACTGGTGGATCCTGTGTTATCTATACACATTGGGGTTACCTTTCAGTGTAATCCTGCCTGCACGGATAATGAGGAGACTGCTGAAAAGTTTTCCCTACAGAACAGAAAGTGTCAGACTATTATTAGGCTTACTGGCCAAAGTGAAAACTGCAGGATTTAAGAATTTTTTTTTTTAAATATTGAAACTGATAAAAAAAAATAACAAAATATTAATTCAAAAAATTGTTTAACATAAAAACGTGAGTTAAACAATAAGTCCTTTTTTGAGGACACATTCCCTTTAAGAGTAGTGCTTCAACTTTACTGTGCAAAGCAGCACACACATTAACTTGAACTTTTTGGTCACTGGGTACCACCATTGCAGGAAGAAGACCTGCCACTTTCTATGGCTAACAAGGTACAATATTATACGAGCAGCATATATACAGTCACAGTAGATCTAAAATTTGACCTCAATGCCTAGCCTGCACAAATATCCCCCTTCTGTTACATGATATGGTCTGTGGTCTGGTAGAGAGGCCTGTAAACCTCTTTGGCCACCTGGGGCCAGATTAAGGCTACAACCTCTGCACCACCTTCTGATAAGCCATCAAATTTAAGCATGGTATGATTGACCCATGGAGCTAAGGTTGAGCAATGAGCTTCTCTAGAGCCAGTCATGGTAAGAAGGCTTACACATCTAAGCAGAGAAGTCTGATAGGCAGCTACTCGCCACCTACCTTAGACAAATTGACAGGTCTCTCCACTGTTTCCACATAGAAAGAGACCTGCTAGTGTCGCGCTTTGGATTTGGTTTGATGTCAAATCCGAAAAGCACTTAGATTCGGGTCACCAAAATAAAAGAAATGAAAAAAATCCACCCTAACCCTAAGCTGGGGTTAAGTTTTTTTTTTTTTTTAACAGATGTCTAAGAGCTATATTACCATTCTGCAGCAATCCCAGTCCTGAGGCGCTCCTGTTGAGTCATCACTTTTGGTCCCATATTACATTCAACTTCACTTCTAGTTACCGTAACATAGGGGAATGGTAAGCCCCTAAAATACCACCATAAAAAACTCTTAGCCATACTGTGCCCCCAATTTAGTCTAATGGTTATAGATAAGGTTAGGGATAGGTTTAAAGATAAAAAAAAAAAAATCTCAAACCTGAATTTTTTTCACAGGTTTGGTCAAACCATTGTTGAACCAAATAGGAACCTACAGTTGTGCTCAAAAGTTTACATACCCCGGCAGAATATTTGCTTTCTTGGCCTTTTTTCAGAGAATATGAATAAAACACAAAAACTTTTTTTCCACTCATGGTTCGTGGTTGGGTGACGCCATTTATTGTCAAACTACTGTGTTTTCTCTTTTAAAATCATAATGTCATAATGTCAACCAAAAACTTCCAAATGACCCTGATCAAAGGTTTACATACCCTGGTGATTTTGGCCTGGTAACCAGGGCCGCTTACACTGAATCCCGGGACCTGGACGCTGCAGGGATCCTGGAAACGTAAGTCAATTTTTATTATTTTAAAATCCTTAGCTACAGGGGACACTGGCTACAAGGGGGACACTGGCTACAGGGGAGGGGACACTTGTTACAAGGGGGGACACTGGCTACCAAGGGGGGACACTGGCTACAGGGGCAACTATCATGGCTGCAGAGGGAACTACCTGGCTACAGGGGCTACTGTCTGCTTACAGGTGGGTATTACATGGCTACAGGGGGCAACTATCTGGTGAAGCACTGTGTTGCATTGTGGCGCATTATTTTATTGATTGCTTGTAATCAGTATGTGTGCATAAAAGCTGAGTGAGTTTCTGGGATCCAGACAGACTCTTGCATCTTTCATCCAGCCACTGACGGTTCTGGATTGTGAGTCATGAGGGAAGCAAAAGAATTGTCAACGGATCTATTGGAAAAGGTAGTTGAACTGTATAAAACAGGAAAGGGATACAAAGAGATATCCAAGGAATTGATGATGTCAGTCAGCAGTGTTCAAACGGTGATTAACTAATGGAAAATCAGGGGCTCTGTAAAAACCAGGTAGAATCAGGTAAATAGAAGAAACCAGCATCCGCATGCAATGAACTGTTGGCTGTCAGATAGTTGAGACGGTACGTGCATATATGGTTAAAATCTCGTATCTTTAATAGAAATCCTCTTTAAAAACTTACATGAAGAATTATATATACACAAATCCATGGCATAAAGGTCACAACCACCAGTAACGGGATCTGCACTAGGTTATGCCTGTATTTGTTCAGACCGACGTGTTTCGATATATAGATATCTTAGTCATGGTCTAATCTATATTGATGCATAAGGACCTTTTATACTAGACCGGACGTTGCGTGTTGCAGCCTCCGATCATAACCACGGTCAGGTAGACCAACAAAAATTTCGGCCACAAATGCCAGGAAAAATTGTTCGGGAGGAAAAGAAAAACCCACAAATAACATGAGCTGAAATACAGGAGTCTTTGAAAACTAGCGGTGCGGCTGTTTCAAGATGCACAATAAGGCATTTGAAGAAAAATGAGTGCTGTGACCAAAATCAAACTTTTTGGTCACAGCCATAAACGTTACATTTGGAGAGGTGTCAACAAGGCCTATGATACAAGGAAACCATTCCTACTGTAGAGCATGGAGGTGGATCGCTGATGTTTTGGGGATGTGTGAGCTACAAAGGCGCAGGAAACTTGGTCAAAGTTGAAGGAAAAATGAATGCAGCCCGTCATCAGCAAATACTGGAGGCAAATTTGCACTCATCAGCCCGGAAGCTGCACATGGGACGTACTTGGACGTTCCAACATGACAATGATCCAAAGCACAAGGCCAAGTCGACCTGTCATTGACTACAGCAGAGCAAAGTGAAGGTTCTGGAGGGGTCATCTCAATCTCCTGACCTCAATATCATTGAGCCACTCTGGGAAGATCTCAAGCAAAGCGCAGTTCATACAACACAGCCCAGGAATTTACAGGAACTGCAGGCTTTTTGCCAAGAAGAATGGGCAGCGCCTCATCCACAACTACCACAAAAGACTTCAAGCTGTCATTGATGTTAGAGGGTGTAATACACGGTATTAAAAACTGGGGTATGTAAATTTGGATGTTTTTAGCTGTCATTATGATTTAAAAAGAGAAAACACAGTAGTTTGACAATAAATGGCTTCTCCCAACCACGAACCATGAGTGGGAAAAAAAAGTTTGTGTGTTATCATTCATATTCTCTGAAAAGCCAAGAAAGCAAAAATTCTGCCGGGGTATGTAAACTTTTGAGCACAACTGTTTATGTTTGCAGTAAGGAAGTCTGGTTCGGGCTACATGAAAAAGTCAATAGGTTTTCTTTAAAAAACTGCAGATAGATAGATAGATAGATAGATAGATAGATAGATAGATTGGGTATGGAAAATATTCAGACCCCTTTACATTTTTCACTCTTTGTCTCATTGCAGCCATTTGGTAAGATCAAAAAAGTTAATTTTTAAATGTAGATATTTTTGCTAATTTATTAAACAAGAAAAACTGAAATATCACACGATCTTAAGTATTCAGACCCTTTGCTCAGTATTGAGTAGAAGTACTCTTGTGAGCTAGTACAGCCATGAGTCTTCTTGGGAATGATGCAACATTCTTCCTTGCAGATCCTCTCCAGTTCCCTCAGCTTGGATGGTGAACGTTGGTGGACAGCCATCTTCAAGTCTCTCCAGAGATGCTCTGTTGGGTTAAGGTCGGGGCTCTGGCTGGGTCAGTCAAGAATGGTCACAGAGTTTTCGAAGCCATCTTTGTTATTTTAGCTGTAGCTTGGGGTCATTTTTTTGTTGGAAAAAGACCCTTCGCCCGTCCGGGGTTTTCCAGACGCGGGAAGGTTTTTCAATCCCAAAATCTCGTACTTTGGCCCTTCATCTTTCCCTTCCCTTTGCAACCATTCCTGTCCCTCCCCCATAGCTGATGCTGCCCCCCCCATTGTCACTGTTGGGATTGTTTGGACAGGTGGAGAGCAGGGGGGGTTTTTTCCTTTCCCCACCGCTTAAAATTTAAACCCCCCAAAAAGTTAAATCTTCGTCTCATAGCCCAAGGAACTTTTTTCTCATAGTCTGGGAGCCTTTAAAAGTGTTTTTTTTGAAAAATGTATGCGGCTTTCTTATGTCTTGCACTGGGGAGAGGCCTCTGTTTCGGCACATCCTGCCCATTTAAAAAACCCCGACGGGTGAGGGCGGCAGTGATAGGTATTTTTGGGAAACTTTCTCCCCACTCCCATGCTCCGGACCCTCAGCCCCCAGTATTCTCGGGTTCTTCTTTAACCCCCTACCAAGGCTCTTCTCCCACGTTTTCTTAGTTTGGCGGAGGGGCCAGGTAAAGGAAGAGTTTGGTCGTCCCAAAATCCATTTAAGGTTTATGGAGGTCACTGTGTTTCTTAAAGGAACTTTGGGGCTGCAAAAATTCTTTTGTAACCTTGGCCAGATCTGTCCTTGAAAAAAACAATTCTGTCTTTGAGTTTTTGGGCGTTCTTTAGACATCATGATTCTCATTTTGCTTTGCATGCACTGTGAGCTGTAGGGTTTATATAGACGGTGGTGCCTTTTTCCCCTAATCAAGTCCAATCGTTTTAATTTAACAAAACTGGACTCCAATGAAAGAGTAGAACCATCCAAGGGGGATCAAAGGAAATGGCAGCAAGTGAGTTAAATATGATGTCACAGCAAAGCGGAATACTTATGACCATTGACATTTCTTTTTCTTTGGGGGGGGGGGGGGTGCAAAGTGTACATTATTAAGCAAACATTAACTTTATTGATCTTACCAAATGGCTGCAATGAGACAAAGAGTGAAAAATTTAAAGGGGTCTGAATACTTTCGTACCCACGTGATAGATAGAGATAGTAGTAAAATATATATGAGGTAGATATATATGAGATATAGATAGATATATAGATAGGAGGTAGATATATATGAGATAGATCTATAGATAGATCAAAATAAAACAGATAAGCAGCACTTCCATAAAATAGAGGTGCCACCTAAGTAAGGACCTGGTTTACAAGTCCCTTAATTAAAATGAAGAGAAATGTTCTATGAAAGCCGAAACTTTTTTTGACATGTTGGGTAAAAAACACTTTTTTTTCATTTTTTCCAATCAGTGAGTGCTGTAAAAATGTTTGTTCATTTAGATAGATTTGAGATAGAAAGATAGATGAGATAGATAGATAGATAGATAGATAAAGAGATAGATCGATCGATATAAAGAGATAAGTAGATAGACTGAGAATAGAACTTAAAAAAATAGGTGCAACATTTTGGTTCTCTTCTATAGCCATGCTTTAAAACAGGTTCTAGGAGAGAATCAAAATGTTGCACCTATAATTTTTTGGATATGTAAGATACATGTTTTACTTTTACAGTGCTTAAGTCATTGGATTCTATACATTAATAAATATATTTTAGATACATACATTAAATAAAAAAAAAAAAACAATATTTGATTTTTTGTGGTTACCTAATGAATGACCAAACCCAAAATTTTTGGTTATATAAATATTATATTATATAAAATATTATATTATATTATATATAAAAAAATATATATATAGCCTAAAACAGTTGTGATCCCAGTTGTTGTAAAGATGAAAATAACAACACCCGTCGTAAAAATAATAGGGGAAAAATGGAAAGTCAGACAGATATTGATTGTTGGATAGATCGGTGCATGAATAGATAAATATAGATAGATATGAGCTAGGTATGAGATAGAGAGAAATTAGATAAATAGCTAGATAGATATGAGATAGATAGATAGATAGATATGAGATAGATAGATAGATACTGGTCGTCAGGTGGATATCTAGATATATAGATATGTTGCTGTTGCTGCAGCGCACAATTCATATTTCAGCCTCAGACATTTTAAAATTCACATAAAAAGGCTAAAAAGATGGATGCCTGGTGATGACGGCAGGCTTCGATGTTATAATTTGAATAATCAATATATTTGTCCCTTAAGCGGTCAACTCACCAAGGGTTGCTAGGCAACTGAAGTGGCCAAAATGGCGGACTTCAGCCCCAAGCATCTCAGGGCATGGAGGTTAGAGCTTCACTAGGGGACACTGTGAACACAGATTCTTGAAGGACGTCTCAGAAATCCCTCAGCAATTCATGTCCAGAGATGGTAGTTTGCCACTTAGGTCTTTTGTTACGGCCACAAAGGGGTTAATCCAAATCTAGACGCCATATTATACACAGGCCATTTGTGCAGCATAATGTTCGCTCAATGACTGAAAATTGGCCGGAGTGGAACGGAGCTGATTTGCATAAAGATGGTTGTGTAATGTATATCATTATTAGCAGATATTGAGCAGGTTCTGAAATAAATTCTCAATAAGTGTCAGGAAGGTAAAGGGAAGCTATCAATATATCATGGTCATAACATGTAAAACACAGAGAACAGGGGGCCACGGTCGTAGTCATGGGGGGTCTAGAGCTTGTACCACCCCAAGCCTTGGTGCTTAAGAGCCCTTTGCCATTGGTGTTCTATATGGAACATGGTATAGATTCCACATTAGGGCAAAGGAACATCAGATTATACCCCTGGAATGGGCTCTTAACCCTCTAAATTTGGTCATGGAACCTGCCTACATCCCAGTAGAGTCAGACATGTGTTGACCTCCAGATTTCCCACCTCTTGTATATTAAGCCCAGTTCCTAACTTTTTGCTAACATAGCAGAAGGATAGGAACAGAATAGTTGAATGTTCTTGGTTTGACCATTGATGGTCAGAAAAATCCCCAATGTCCATGTCTACGTGCAAAACTAGTGATATGAAATAGAATACAGGATCTCCCAATGACCTGGAGTTGAGAGGCGTTAGAAGAGACTTACAGCATGATGTGTAGTATCCTGTGGCGCCATACTGCATTGCTAAAAGCCAACCCTAGAGATCTCCGTGGCGCCAAACAATATTCTAAGGTTAGAAAATTCATCACAAATAATTGAAAGGATATTTTGGTGGAGCCATTTTTCCAATTATCCGGCATAAGAAATCTATGGCCAGTGGAAGGCAAACGCTATAAGATTCAACATTTTCCACTGGTTAATGTTGACACGGATAATTAAAGGCGTTTTCGAATACTTTTAAAAATTCAAAATAATTATAATTTATTCACTGTCACTGTTCCTGTGCTGCCGGAGCCTCCAATTCCCCTACTGGTCCCTGACCAATGATGCCCCATTCACCAGAGCCAATCGCTGGCCTTCCTCACATGTGACCAGTGATTGGCTCTAGTGAGCCATGAATGGGACGTCATTGGTCAGGGACCAACAGGGGACATGGAAGCTCTGGCAGCACTGGAAGAGTGACAACTATCGCATGAAGAGCCCCTTTAACTATTAGTCATGGTTCTATGAGGTGCAAAAGTCAAAGCCTTGTTAGCGCTAGACACCAACATTTTAAATGGTTCATGATTCTGCATTACCAGCATTGAGATGTAGCTAGGTTTATCTTACGTGAAAGGGCAAAACTTCAGTTCATTGCTCAAACCTTGTAACTAAATATCCTGAACCTAGCTCAGTCTCAAGAGGCTGGATAGTACCTTCCACAGCATGTGTCAAGCTCAAGGCCATGGGCCAAATTTGGCCCACCATGTCATTCTCCTTGGCTCGTGTGAGCTTAGACACAGTGAACAGGTATGGACAAAGTCTGGAAGCAGAAGGACCA
>JAODAL010004011.1:162500-163619 GCA_025379985.1 Phyllomedusa bahiana
AGGGGCTGAAAGTTCTCTCAAAGGGCATGAAAACTCACCAGGATTCTAAATAACACATGTTGGGAGGGGGCCCTGGAACCCCAAAACTTAAGTTACACCTCGGCCATGTGATATGTGGAAGTTCTAGGCACATACACTGACTGGCCATGGAAACTGTACCAGCCCAGAGGACCATATAATAGACACATGATGCACCCACTTGGTATAACTGTGGTAATTCCAGAGCTAATACATGCTGATGACCACTGACCCCTCTTGCAGAGGGTGGGGGAGTGGCTGCATTTGTAAGCACTCTGATAACCCAACTGAGGCATGGGCTGTCCGGGGCGAGGCCCATCGAAACATCCTCCAACGGCTCTCCTTGGCCATCTCTGACAACTCTAGGTAAATATGGATAAGCTTGTCTCAAAGATTAAGCCATGCATGTGTAAGCAGGAGGTAGAAAGTAACTTGCGTAAAACTTTTATTCATGTCCATTACTTTGTCATAGAAAAACTTTTGGAATGGGATATTACTAGAGATGGGCGAATTTCTCAAAAATTCGATTCGGTCACTTCGCCGAATTTTCCGACAAAATTAGTTTCGTTCCGAATTACTTCGGCACGAATCGCATTAAAAAGCAGCTATTTCCAGGCTGCACAGAGCCTGCAGGGTGCTGTAGAACATTGTGCCATGCTTAAATATGCAGAGGGAGCTTGGTTTGGTCTTCATACAATGTTGTGTTTTAGTATGACACGCACATGACTGCCGCCGCTCTTAGAATCGCTTCACTATAAAATTCCCTGGGCACTTAAGAGGGCAAAACTGACCAAAAAACTGAAGGGGGCATGTAGCCTGAAAAAGTCATGCCAGCGAAAGCTGGAAAAAACAAGATGAGGGCTCAGTTCGCGACATCAGTGACAGAGTGTGGAGGTGACGGCAGCAGCCACAGCAGCATGAGGTCAGAGAGTGGCACAATAACATTCTGGAGGTGGCAAAAACAGGAGTAGGCCACAGAGTGGCACAATCACACAGTGTGGAGGTCATGGCGGCAGCAGCATGAGGTCAGGCAGTGGCACAATGACATTCTGGAGGGGGCAAAACACGAGGAAGCCACAGAGTGGCACAAGACTGTAGGGA